>JAXLNO010002690.1:555771-641538 GCA_038087875.1 Malacoraja senta | reverse complement strand
CAGTTGGGGGCCCGGGAGCGAGTGTAATACAGTTGGGGGCCCGGGAGACGAGTGTATTACATTTGGGGGCCCGGAGCGAGTGTAATACAGTTGGGGGCCCGGGAGCGAGTGTAATACAGTTGTTCGAGCCCGCGAGCGAATGTAATACAGTTGGGGGCCCGGGAGCGAGTGTAATACAGTTGGGCCCGGGAGCGAGGGTAATACAGTTGTGGGCCTGGGAGCGAGTGTAATACAGTTGTGGGCCCTGGAGCGAGTGTAATACAGTTGGGGGGCCGGGAGCGAGTGTAATACATTTGGGGGGCCCCGGGAGCGAGTGTAATACAGTTAGGGGCCCGGGAGCAGTGTAATACAGTTGGGGGCCCGGGAGCGAGTGTAATACGTTTGGGGGGGGGCCGGGAGCGAGTGTAATACGTTTGGGGGGGCGGGAGCGAGTGTAATACAGTTGGGAGCCCGGGAGCAAGTGTAATACGGTTGGGGGCCCGGGAGCGAGTGTAATACAGTTGGGGGGGGACCCGGGAGCGAGTGTGATACAGTTGGGGGCCCGGAAGCGAGTGTAATACAGTTGGTCTGGCCCTGGAGCGACTGTAATACAGTTGGGGGCCCGGGAGCGAGTGTAATACAGTTGGGGGCCCGGGGAGCGTGTGTAATACCGTTGGGGGCCCGGGAGCAAGTGTAATACAGTTGGGGGCCCGGGAGCGAGTATAATACAGTTGGGGACCCGGGAGCGAGTTTAATACAGTTGTTCGAGTCCGCGAGCGAATGTAATACAGTTGGGGGCCCGGGAGCGTGTGTAATACAGTTGGGGTCGGGCCCGGGAACGTGTGTAATACAGTTGAGGACCCGGGAGCGAGTGTAATACAATTGTGGGCCTGGGAGCGAGTGTAATACATTTGGGGGCCCGGGAGCGAGTGTAATACAGTTGGGGGCCCGGGAGCGAGTGCAATACGTTTGGGGGGGCCGGGAGCGGGTGTAATACAGTTGGGGGCCCGAGAGCGAGTGTAATACAGTTGGGGGCCCGGGAGCGAATGTAATACATTTGAGGGCCCGGAAGCGAGTGTAATACAGTTGGGGGCCCGGGAGCGAGTGTAATACAGTTGGGGGCCCGGGAGCGAGTGTAATATAGTTGGGGGCCCGGGAGCGTGTGTAATACAGTTGGGGTCGGGCCCGGGAGCGAGTGTAATACTGTCGAGGGCCCGGGAACGTGTGTAATACAGTTGGGGGGCCCGGGAGCGAGTGTAATACGGTTGGGGGCCCGGGAGTGAGTGTAATACAGTTAGGTGCCCGGGAGCGAGTGTAATACAGTTGTTCGAGCCCGCGAGCGAATGTAATACAGTTGAGGGCCCGGAGCGTGTGTAATACAGTTGGGGTCGGCCCTGGGAACATGTGTAATACAGTTGGGGGCCCGGGAGCGTGTGTAATACGTTTGGGGGTGCCCGGGAGCGAGTGTAATACAGTTGGGGGGGCCGAGAGCGAGTGTAATACATTTGGGGGCCCTGGAGCGAGTGTAATACAGTTAGGGGCCCGGGAGCGGGTGTAATACATTTGGGGGCCGGGAGCGAGTGTAATACATTTGGGGGCCCGGGAGCGAGTGTAATACAGTTGAGGGCCCGGGAGCGAGTGTAATACATTTGGGGGCCCGGGAGCGAGTGTAATACAGTTGTGGGCCCGGGAGCGTGTGTAATACAGTTGGGGGTCCAGGAGCGAGATTAATAAAGTTGTGGCCCCGGGAGAGAGTGTAATACAGTTGGGGGCCCGGGAGCGTGTGTAATAGTTGGTCGGGCCAGGGAGCGAGTGTAATACAGGTGGGGGCCCTGGAGCGAATGCAATACAGTTGGGGGCCCGGGAGCGAGTGTAATACAGTTGGGGGCCCGGGAGCGAGTGTAATACCGTTGGGGGCCCGGGAGCGAGTGTAATACAGTTGGGGCCCTGGAGTGAGTGTAATACAGTTGGTGGCCCGGGAGCAAGTGTAATACAGTTGGGGGCCCGGGAGCGAGTGTAATACAGTTGGGGGCCCGGGAGCGTGTGTAATACAGTTGGGGGGTCGGGCCCGGGAACATGTGTTATACAGTTGAGGGCCCGGGAGCGAGTGTAATACAGTTGTGGGCCTGGGAGCGAGTGTAATACATTTGGGGGCCCGGGAGCGAGTGTATACAGTTAGGGGCCCGGGAGCAAGTGTAATACAGTTGAGGGCCCCGGGAGCGAGTGTAATACAGTTGGGTGCCCTGGAGCGAGTGTAATACAGTTGGGGGCCCGGGAGCGAGTGTAATACGTTTGGGGGGGCCGGGAGCGAGTGTAATACAGTTGGGGGCCCGGGAGCGAGTGTAATACAGTTGGGGGCCCGGGAGCGAGTGTAATACAGTTGGGGGGACCCGGGAGCGAGTGTAATACAGTTGGGGGCCCGGGAGCGAGTGTAATACAGTTGGTCGGGCCCTGGAGCGAATGTAATACAGTTGGGGGCCCGGGAGCGAGTGTAATACAGTTGGGGGCCCGGGAGCGAGTGTAATACAGTTGAGGGCCCGGGACCGAGTGTAATACAGTTAGGGGCCGGGAGCGAGTGTAATACAGTTGTTCGGACCCGGGAGCGAGTGTAATACAGTTGGGGGCCCGGGAGCGAGTGTAATACATTAGGGGCCTGAGAGCGAGTGTAAAACAGTTGAGGGCCCGGGAGCGAGTGTAATACAGTTGTGGGCCCGGGAGCGTGTGTAATACAGTTGGGGGTCCAGGAGCGAGTTTAATACAGTTGTGGGCCCTGGAGCGAGTGTAATACAGTTGGTGGCCCGGGAGCGAGTGTAATACAGTTGGTCGGGCCAGGGAGCGAGTGTAATACAGCTGGGGGCCCTGGAGCGAATGTAATACAGTTGGGGGCCCGGGAGCGAGTGTAATACAGTTGTTCGAGCCCGCGAGCGAATGTAATACAGTTGGGGGCCGGGAGCGAGTGTAATACAGTTGTGGGCCCGGGAGCGAGTGTAATACAGTTGTGGGCCTGGGAGCGAGTGTAATACAGTTGTGGTCCCTGGAGCGAGTGTAATACAGTTGGGGGCCCGGGAGCGAGTGTAATACATTTGGGGGCCCCGGGAGCGAGTGTAATACAGTTGAGGGCCCGGGAGCGAGTGTAATACAGTTGTGGGCCTGGGAGCGAGTGTAATACATTTGGGGGCCCGGGAGCGAGTGTAATACAGTTAGGGGCCCGGGAGCAAGTGTAATACAGTTGGGGGCCCGGGAGCGAGTGTAATACGTTTGGGGGGGGGCCCGGGAGCGAGTGTAATACAGTTGGGGGCCCGGGGAGCAAGTGTAATACAGTTGGGGGCCCGGGAGCGAGTGTAATACAGTTGGGCGCCGGGAGCGAGTGTAATACAGTTGGGGGGATCCGGGAGCGAGTGTAATACAGTTGGGGGCCCGGAAGCGAGTGTAATACAGTTGGTCTGGCCCTGGAGCGACTGTAATACAGTTGGGGGCCCGGGAGCGAGTGTAATACAGTTGGGGGCCCGGAAGCGTGTGTAATACCGTTGGGGGCCCGGAGCAAGTGTAATACAGTTGGGGGCCCGGGAGCGAGTATAATACAGTTGGGGGCCCGGGAGCGAGTTTAATACAGTTGTTCGAGCCCGCGAGCGAATGTAATACAGTTGGGGACCCGGGAGCGTGTGTAATACAGTTGGGGTCGGGCCCGGGAACGTGTGTAATACAGTTGAGGACCCGGGAGCGAGTGTAATACAGTTGGGGGCACGGGAGCGAGTGTAATACGTTTGGGGGGCCGGGAGCGGGTGTAATACAGTTGGGGGCCCGGGAGCGAGTGTAATACAGTTGGGGGCCCGGGAGCGAGTGTAATACATTTGAGGGCCCGCGAGCGAGTGTAATACAGTTGGGGGCCCGGGAGCGAGTGTAATACAGTCGGGGGCCCGGGAGCGAGTGTAATATAGTTGGGGGCCCGGGAGCGTGTGTAATACAGTTGGGGTCGGGCCCGGGAGCGAGTGTAATACAGTCGAGGGCCCGGGAACGTGTGTAATACAGCTGAGGGGCCGGGAGCGAGTGTAATACAGTAGGTCGGGCCCGGGAGCGAGTGTAATAGTTGGGGCCCGGGAGCGAGTGTAATACATTTGGGGGCCCGGGAGCGAGTGTAATACAGTTGGGGGCCCGGGAGCGAGTGTAATACAGTTGGGGGCCTGGTAGCGAGTGTAATACAGTTGTGGGCCTGGGAGCGAGTGTAATACAGTTGTGAGCCCGGGACCAAGTGTAATACAGTTGTGGGCCCTGGAGCGAGTGTAATACAGTTGGGGTCCCTGGAGCGAGTGTAATAGAGTTGGGGGGCCCGGGGAGCGAGTGTAATACAGTTGGGGGCCCGGGAGCGAGTGTAATACAGTTAGGGGCCCGGGAGCGAGTGTAATACAGTTGTTCGAGCCCGCGAGCGAATGTAATACATTTGGGGGCCCGGGAGCGTGTGTAATACAGTTGGGGTCGGGCCCGGGAACGTGTGTAATACAGTTGAGGGCCCGGGAGCGAGTGTAATACAGTTGTGGGCCTGGGAGCGAGTGTAATACAGTTGTGAGTCCAGGAGCGGTGTAATACAGTTGGGGGCCCGGGAGCGAGTGTAATACAGTTGGGGGCCCGGGAGCGAGTGTAATACAGTTGGGGGGACCCGGGAGCGAGTGTAATACAATTGGGGGCCCGGGAGCGAGTGTAATACAGTTGGTCGGGCCCTGGAGCGAATGTAATACAGTTGGGGGCCCGGGAGCGAGTGTAATACAGTTGGGGGCCCGGGAGCGAGTGTAATACAGTTGAGGGCCCGAGACCGAGTGTAATACAGTTAGGGGCCCGGGAGCGAGTGTAATACAGTTGTTCGGACCCGGGAGCGAGTGTAATACAGTTGGGGGCCCGGGAGCGAGTGTAATACATTAGGGGGCCTGAGAGCGAGTGTAATACAGTTGAGGGCCCGGGAGCGAGTGTAATACAGTTGTGGGCCCGGGGAGCGTGTGTAATACAGTTGGGGGTCCAGGAGCGAGTTTAATACAGTTGTGGGCCCTGGAGCGAGTGTAATACAGTTGGGGGCCCGGGAGCGAGTGTAATACAGTTGGTCGGGCCCTGGAGCGAATGTAATACAGTTGGGGGCCCGGGAGCGAGTGTAATACAGTTGGGGGCCCCGGGAGCGAGTGTAATACAGTTGAGGGCCCGAGACCGAGTGTAATACAGTTAGGGGCCCGGGAGCGATGTAATACAGTTGTTCGGACCCGGGAGCGAGTGTAATACAGTTGGGGGCCCGGGAGCGAGTGTAATACATTAGGGGGCCTGAGAGCGAGTGTAATACAGTTGAGGGCCCGGGAGCGAGTGTAATACAGTTGTGGGCCCGGGAGCGTGTGTAATACAGTTGGGGGTCCAGGAGCGAGTTTAATACAGTTGTGGGCCCTGGAGCGAGTGTAATACAGTTGGTGGCCCGGGAGCGAGTGTAATACAGTTGGTCGGGCCAGGGAGCGAGTGTAATACAGCTGGGGGCCCTTGGAGCGAATGTAATACAGTTGGGGGCCCGGGAGCGAGTGTAATACAGTTGTTCGAGCCCGCGAGCGAATGTAATACAGTTGGGGGCCCGGGAGCGAGTGTAATACAGTTGTGGGCCCGGGAGCGAGTGTAAACAGTTGTGGGCCTGGGAGCGAGTGTAATACAGTTGTGGTCCCTGGAGCGAGTGTAATACAGTTGGGGGGCCCGGGAGCGAGTGTAATACATTTGGGGGCCCGGGAGCGAGTGTAATACAGTTGAGGGCCCGGGAGCGAGTGTAATACAGTTGTGGGCCTGGGAGCGAGTGTAATACATTTGGGGGCCCGGGAAGCGAGTGTAATACAGTTAGGGGCCCGGGAGCAAGTGTAATACAGTTGGGGGCCCCGGGAGCGAGTGTAATACGTTTGGGGGGGGGGCCCGGAGCGAGTGTAATACAGTTGAGGGGCCCGGGAGCAAGTGTAATACAGTTGGGGGCCCGGGAGCGAGTGTAATACAGTTGGGGCCCGGAGCGAGTGTAATACAGTTGGGGGGATCCGGGAGCGAGTGTAATACAGTTGGGGGCCCGGAAGCGAGTGTAATACAGTTGGTCTGGCCCTGGAGCGACTGTAATACAGTTGGGGGCCCGGGAGCGAGTGTAATACAGTTGGGGGCCCGGAAGCGTGTGTAATACCGTTGGGGGCCCGGGAGCAAGTGTAATACAGTTGGGGGCCCGGGAGCGAGTATAATACAGTTGGGGGCCCGGGAGCGAGTTTAATACAGTTGTTCGAGCCCGCGAGCGAATGTAATACAGTTGGGGACCGGCAGCGTGTGTAATACAGTTGGGGTCGGGGCCCGGGAACGTGTGTAATACAGTTGAGGACCCGGGAGCGAGTGTTAATACAGTTGGGGGCACGGGAGCGAGTGTAATACGGTTTGGGGGGCGGGAGCGGGTGTAATACAGTTGGGGGCCCCGGGAGCGAGTGTAATACAGTTGGGGGCCCGGAGCGAGTGTAATACAGTTGAGGGCCCGCGAGCGAGTGTAATACAGTTGGGGGCCCGGGAGCGAGTGTAATACAGTCGGGGGCCCGGGAGCGAGTGTAATATAGTTGGGGCCCGGGAGCGTGGTGTAATACAGTTGGGGTCGGGCCGGGAGCGAGTGTAATACAGTCGAGGGCCCGGGAACGTGTGTAATACAGCTGAGGGGCCGGGAGCGAGTGTAATACAGTAGGCGGGCCGGGAGCGAGGGTAATAGTTGGGGGCCCCGGGAGCGAGTGTAATACATTTGGGGGCCGGGAGCGAGTGTAATACAGTTGGGGGCCTGGTAGCGAGTGTAATACAGTTGTGGGGCCTGGGAGCGAGTGTAATACAGTTGTGAGCCCGGGACCAAGTAGTAATACAGTAGAGGGCCCTGGAGCGAGTGTAATACAGTTGGGGTCCCTGGAGCGAGTGTATAGAGTTGGGGGCCCGGGAGCGAGTGTAATACAGTTGGGGGCCCGGGAGCGACGTGTAATACAGTTAGGGGCCCGGGAGCGAGTGTTATACAGTTGTTCGAGCCCGCGAGCGAATGTAATACATTTGGGGGCCCGGGAGCGTGTGTAATACAGTTGGGGTCGGGCCCGGGAACGTGGTGTAATACAGTTGAGGGCCCGGGAGCGAGTGTAATACAGTTGTGGGCCTGGGAGCGAGTGTAATACAGTTGTGAGTCCAGGAGCGGTGTAATACAGTTGGGGGCCCGGGAGCGAGTGTAGTACGTTTGGGGGGGCCGGGAGCGGAGTGTAATACAGTTGGGGGCCCCGGGGGCGAGTGTAATATAGTTGGGGGGCCCGTGAGCGAGTGGTAATACACTTGGGGGCCCGGCAGCGAGTGTAATACAGTTTGGGGCACGGGAGCGAGTGTATACATTTTGGGGGCCCTGAGCGAGTTGTAATACAGTTAGGGGCCCGGAGCGTGTGTAATACATTTGGGGGCCCGGGGGCGAGTGTAATACACTTGGGGGCCCGGGAGCGAGTGTAATACAGTTAGGGCCCGGGGAGCGAGTGTAATACAGTTGTTCGGACCGGGAGCGAGTGTAATACAGTTGGGGCCCGGGAGGAGTGTAATACATTTGGGGGCCTGGGAGCGAGTGTAATACAGTTGAGGGCCCGGGAGCGAGTGTAATACAGTTGGGGCCCGGGAGCGTGTGTAATACAGTTGGGGGGCCCAGGAGCGAGTTTAATACAGGTGGGGGCCCTGGAGCGACTGTAATACAGTTGGGGCCCGGGAGCGAGTGTAATACAGTTGTTCGAGCCCGCGAGCGAATGTAATACAGTTGGGTGGGGGCCCGGGAGCGAGTGTAATACAGTTGTGGGCCGGGAGCGAGTGTAATACAGTTGTGGGCCTGGGAGCGAGTGTAATACATTTGTGGGCCCTGGGAGCGAGTGTAATACAGTTGGGGGCCCGGGAGCGAGTGTAATACAGTTGGGGGCCCGGGAGCGAGTGTAATACAGTTGGGGGGGCCGGGAGCGAGTGTAATACAGTTGGGGCCCGGGAGCGAGTGCAATACAGTTAGGGGCCCGGGAGCGAGTGTAATACAGTTGTTCGAGCCCGCGAGCGAATTTAACTACAGTTGGGGGCCCGCGAGTGTGTGTAATACAGTTGGGGTCGGCCCTGGAACGTGTGTAATACAGTTGGGGCCCGGGAGCGAGTGTAAAACGTTTGGGGGTGCCCGGGAGCGAGTGTAATACAGTTGGGGGGCCCGGAGCGAGTGTAATACATTTGGGGCCCTGGAGCGAGTGTAATACAGTTAGGGGCCCGGGAGCGGGTGTAATACATTTGGGGGCCCGGGAGCGAGTGTAATACATTTGGGGGCCCGGGAGCGAGTGTAATACAGTTGAGGGCCCGGGAGCGAGTGTAATACATTTGGGGGCCCGGGAGCGAGTGTAATACAGATGTTGGCCCGGGAGCGGTGTAATACAGTTGGGGGTCCAGGAGCGAGATTAATACAGTTGTGGGCCCGGGAGAGAGTGTAATACAGTTGTTCGAGCCCGCGAGCGAATGTAATACAGTTGGGGGGCCCGGGAGCGAGTGTAATTACAGTTGTGGCCCGGGAGCGAGTGTAATACAGTTGTGGGGCCTGGGAGCGAGTGTAATACATTTGTGGGCCCTGGAGCGAGTGTAATACAGTTGGGGCCCGGGGAGCGAGTGTAATACAGTTGGGGGCCCGGAGCGAGTGTAATACAGTTGGGGGGCCGGGAGCGAGTGTAATACAGTTGGGGGCCCGGGAGCGAGTGTAATACAGTTAGGGCCCGGGAGCGAGTGTAATACAGTTGTTCGAGCCCGCGAGCGAATTTAATACAGTTGGGGGCCCGCGAGTGTGTGTAATACAGTTGGGGTCGGCCCTGGGAACGTGTGTAATACAGTTGGGGGCCCGGGAGCGAGTGTAAAACGTTTGGGGTGCCCGGGAGCGAGTGTAATACAGTTGGGGGGCCCGGGAGCGAGTGTAATACATTTGGGGCCCTGGAGCGAGTGTAATACAGTTAGGGGCCCGGGAGCGGGTGTAATACATTTGGGGGCCCGGGAGCGAGTGTAATACATTTGGGGCCGGGAGCGAGTGTAATACAGTTGAGGGCCCGGGAGCGAGTGTAATACATTTGGGGGCCCGGGAGCGAGTGTAATACAGATGTTGGCCCGGGAGCGTGTGTAATACAGTTGGGGGTCCAGGAGCGAGATTAATACAGTTGTGGGCCCGGGAGAGAGTGTAATACAGTTGGGGGCCCGGGGCGAGTGTAATACATTTGGGGCCTGGGAGCGAGTGTAATACAGTTGAGGGCCCGGGAGCGAGTGTAATACAGTTGTGGGCCCGGGAGCGTGTGTAATACAGTTGGGGTTCCAGGAGCGAGTTTAATACAGTTGTGGGCCCTGGGAGCGAGTGTAATACAGGTTGGTGGCCCGGGAGCGAGTGTAATACAGTTGGTGCGGGCCAGGGAGCGAGTGTAATACAGGTGGGGGCCCTGGGAGCGAATGTAATACAGTTGGGGCCCGGGAACCGAGAGTAATACAGTTGTGGGCCTGGGAGCGAGTGTAATACAGTTGTGGGCCCTGGAGCGAGTGTAATACAGTTGGGGGCCCGGGAGCGAGTGTAATACAGTTGGGGCCCGGGAGCGAGTGTAATACAGTTGTTCGAGCCCGCGAGCGAATGTCATACAGTTGGGGACCCGGGAGCGTGTGTAATACAGTTGGGGTCGGGCCCGGGAACGTGTGTCATACAGTTGAGGGCCCGGGAGCGAGTGTAATACAGTTGTGGGCCTGGGAGCGAGTGTAATACAGTTGGGGGCCCGGGAGCGAGTGTAATACAGTTAGGGGCCCGGGAGCGAGTGTAATAGTTGTTCGAGCCCGCGAGCGAATGGTAATACAGTTGGGGGCCCGGGAGCGTGGTGTAATACAGTTGGGGTCGGGCCCGGGAACGTGTGTAATACAGTTGAGGGCCCGGGAGCGAGTGTAATACAGTGTGGGCCCTGGGAGCGAGTGTAATACAGTTGTGAGTCCAGGAGCGGTGTAATACAGTTGGGGGCCGGGGAGCGAGTGTAGTACGTTTGGGGGGGCCGGGAGCAGGTGTAATACAGTTGGGGGCCCGGGAGCGAGTGTAATACAGTTGGGGGCCCGGGAGCAAGTGTAATACACTTGGGGGCCCGGGAGCGAGTGTAATACAGTTGGGGCACGGAACGAGTGTAATACATTTGGGGGCCCTGGAGCGAGTGTAATACAGTTAGGGGCCCGGGGAGCGGGTGTAATACATTTGGGGGCCCGGGAGCGAGTGTAATACACTTGGGGGCCCGGGAGCGAGTGTAATACAGTTAGGGGCCCGGGAGCGAGTGTAATACAGTTGTTCGGACCTGGAGCGAGTGTAATACAGTTGGGGGCCCGGGAGCGAGTGTAATACAGTTGGGGGCCTGGGAGCGAGTGTAATACAGTTGGGGGCCCGGGAGCGAGTGTAATATAGTTGGGGCCCGGGAGCGTGTGTAATAAAGTTGGGGTCGGGCCCGGGAGCGAGTGTAATACAAATCGAAGGCCCGGGAACGTGTGTAATACAGTTGAGGGTCCGGGAGCGAGTGTAATACAGTAGGTCGGGCCCTAATAGTTGGGGTCCCGGGAGCGAGTGTAATACATTTGGGGGCCCGGGAGCGAGTGTAATACAGTTGGGGGCCCGGGAGCGAGTGTAATACAGTTGGGGGCATGGTAGCGAGTGTAATACAGTTGTGGGCCTGGGAGCGAGTGTAATACAGTTGTGAGTCCGGGACAAGTGTAATACAGTTGTGGGCCCTGGAGCGAGTGTAATACAGTTGGGGGCCCGGGAGCGAGTGTAATACGTTTGGGGGGGCCCGGGAGCGAGTGTAATACAGTTGGGGTCCCTGGAGCGAGTGTAATAGAGTTGGGGGGCCCGGGAGCGAGTGTAATACAGTTGGGGGCCCGGAAGCGAGTGTAATACAGTTAGGGGCCCGGGAGCGAGTGTAATACAGTTGTTCGAGCCCGCGAGCGAATGTAATACAGTTGGGGGCCCGGGAGCGTGTGTAATACAGTTGGGGTCGGGCCCGGGAACGTGTGTAATACAGTTGAGGGCCCGGGAGCGAGTGTAATACAGTTGTGGGCCTGGGAGCGAGTGTAATACAGTTGTGAGTCCAGGAGCGGTGTAATACAGTTGGGGGCCGGGAGCGAGTGTAGTACGTTTGGGGGGGCCGTGAGCGAGTGTAATACAGTTGGGGGCCCGGGAGCGAGTGTAATACAGTTGGGGGGCCCGGGAGCAAGTGTAATACACTTGGGGGCCCGGGAGCGAGTGTAATACAGTTTGGGGCACGGAACGAGTGTAATACATTTGGGGGCCCTGGAGCGAGTGTAATACAGTTAGGGGCCCGGGAGCGGGTGTAATACATTTGGGGGCCCGGGAGCGAGTGTAATACACTTGGGGGCCCGGGAGCGAGTGTAATACAGTTAGGGGCCGGGGAGCGAGTGTAATACAGTTGTTCGGACCCAGGAGCGAGTGTAATACAGTTGGGGGCCCGGGAGCGAGTGTAATACATTTGGGGGCCTGGGAGCGAGTGTAATACAGTTGGGGGCCCGGGAGCGAGTGTAATACAGTTGGGGGCCTGGTAGCGAGTGTAATACAGTTGTGGGCCTGGGAGCGAGTGTAATACAGTTGTGAGTCCGGGACAAGTGTAATACAGTTGTGGGCCCTGGAGCGAGTGTAATACAGTTGGGGGCCCGGGAGCGAGTGTAATACGTTTGGGGGGGCCCGGGAGCGAGTGTAATACAGTTGGGGTCCCTGGAGCGAGTGTAATAGAGTTGGGGGGCCCGGGAGCGAGTGTAATACAGTTGGGGGCCCGGGAGCGAGTGTAATACAGTTGGGGGCCCGGGAGCGAGTGTAATACAGTTGGGGGCCCGGGAGCAAGTGTAATACACTTGGGGGCCCGGGAGCGAGTGTAATACAGTTTGGGGCACGGAACGAGTGTAATACATTTGGGGGCCCTGGAGCGAGTGTAATACAGTTAGGTGCCCGGGAGCGGGTGTAATACATTTGGGGGCCCGGGAGCGAGTGTAATACACTTGGGGGCCCGGGAGCGAGTGTAATACAGTTAGGGGCCCGGGAGCGAGTGTAATACAGTTGTTCGGACCCAGGAGCGAGTGTAATACAGTTGGGGGCCCGGGAGCGAGTGTAATACATTTGGGGGCCTGGGAGCGAGTGTAATACAGTTGGGGGGCCGGGAGCGAGTGTAATACAGTTGGGGGGCTGGTAGCGAGTGTAATACAGTTGTGGGCCTGGGAGCGAGTGTAATACAGTTGTGAGCCCGGGAGCGAGTGTAATACGTTTGGGGGGGCCCGGGAGCGAGTGTAATACAGTTGGGTCCCTGGAGCGAGTGTAATAGAGTTGGGGGGCCCGGGAGCGAGTGTAATACAGTTGGGGGCCCGGGAGCGAGTGTAATACAGTTAGGGGCCCGGGAGCGAGTGTAATACAGTTGTTCGAGCCCGCGAGCGAATGTAATACAGTTGGGGGCCCGGGAGCGTGTGTAATACAGTTGGGGTCGGGCCCGGGAACGTGTGTAATACAGTTGAGGGCCCGGGAGCGAGTGTAATACAGTTGTGGGCCTGGGAGCGAGTGTAATACAGTTGTGAGTCCAGGAGCGGTGTAATACAGTTGGGGGCCCGGGAGCGAGTGTAGTACGTTTGGGGGGCCCGGGAGCGAGTGTAATACAGTTGGGGGCCCGGGAGCGAGTGTAATACAGTTGGGGGGCCCGGGAGCGAGTGTAATACACTTGGGGGCCCTGGAGCGAGTGTAATACAGTTTGTGGCACGGAACGAGTGTAATACATTTGGGGGCCCTGGAGCGAGTGTAATACAGTTAGGGGCCCGGGAGCGGGTGTAATACATTTGGGGGCCCGCGAGCGAGTGTAATACACTTGGGGGCCCGGGAGCGAGTGTAATACAGTTAGGGGCCCGGGAGCGAGTGTAATACAGTTGTTCGGACCCGGGAGCGAGTGTAATACAGTTTGGGGGCCCGGGAGCGAGTGTAATACATTTGGGGGCCTGGGAGCGAGTGTAATACAGTTGAGGGCCCGGGAGCGAGTGTAATACAGTTGTGGGCCCGGGAGCGTGTGTAATACAGTTGGGGGTCCAGGAGCGAGTTTAATACAGTTGTGGGCCCTGGAGCGAGTGTAATACAGTTGGTGGCCCGGGAGCGAGTGTAATACAATTGGTCGGGCCAGGGAGCGAGTGTAATACAGGTGGGGGCCCTGGAGCGAATGTAATACAGTTGGGGGCCCGGGAGCGAGTGTAATACAGTTGTTCGAGCCCGCGAGCGAATGTAATACAGTTGGGGGCCCGGGAGCGAGTGTAATACAGTTGTGGGACTGGGAGCGAGTGTAATACAGTTGTGGGCCCTGGAGCGAGTGTAACACAGTTGGGGGCCCGGGAGCGAGTGTAATACTGTTGGGGGCCCGGGAGCGAGTGTAATACAGTTGGGGGGCCCGGGAGCGAGTGTAATACAGTTGGGGGCCCGGGAGCGAGTGTAATACAGTTAGGGGGCCGGGAGCGAGTGTAATACACTTGGGGGCCCGGGAGCGAGTGTAATACACTTGGGGCCCGGGAGCGAGTGTAATACAGTTAGGGCCCGGGAGCGAGTGTAATACAGTTGTTCGGACCCGGGAGCGAGTGTAATACAGTTGGGGGCCCGGGAGCGAGTGTAATACATTTGGGGGGCCTGGGAGCGAGTGTAATACGGTTGAGGGCCCGGGAGCGAGTGTAATACAGTTGTGGGCCCGGGAGCGTGTGTAATACAGTTGGGGGTCCAGGAGCGAGTTTAATACAGTTGTGGGCCCTGGAGCGAGTGTAATACAGTTGGTGGCCCGGGAGCGAGTGTAATACAGTTGGTCGGGCCAGGGAGCGAGTGTAATACAGGTGGGGGCCCTGGAGCGAATGTAATACAGTTGGGGGCCCGGGAGCGAGTGTAATACAGTTGTTCGAGCCCGCGAGCGAATGTAATACAGTTGGGGCCCGGGAGCGAGTGTAATACAGTTGTGGGCCCGGGAGCGAGTGTAATACAGTTGTGGGACTGGGAGCGTGTGTAATACAGTTGGGGGGCCCGGGAGCGAGTGTAATACGTTTGGGGGTGCCCGGGAGCGAGTGTAATACAGTTGGGGGCCCGGGAGCGAGTGTAATACAGTTGGTGGCCCGGGAGCGAGTGTAATACCGTTGGGGGCCCGGGAGCGAGTGTAATACAGTTGGGGCCCTGGAGTGAGTGTAATAAAGTTGGTGGCCAGGGAGCAAGTGTAATACAGTTGGGGGCCCGGAGCGAGTGTAATACAGTTGGGGGCCCGGGAGCGAGTGTAATACAGTTGTTCGAGCCCGCGAGCGAATGTAATACAGTTGGGGACCCGGGAGCGTGTGTAATACAGTTGGGGTCGGGCCCGGGAACGTGTGTAATACAGTTGAGGGCCCGGGAGCGAGTGTAATACAGTTGTGGGCCTGGGAGCGAGTGTAATACATTTTGGGGGCCCGGGAGCGAGTGTAATACAGTTAGGGGCCCGGGAGCAAGTGTAATACAGTTGAGGGCCCGGGAGCGAGTGTAATACAGTTGGGGGCCCGGGAGGGAGTGTAATACAGTTGGGGCCCGGGAGCGAGTGTAATACGTTTGGGGGGCCCGGGAGCGAGTGTAATACAGTTGGGGGCCCGGGAGCAAGTGTAATACAGTTGGGGGGCCCGGGAGCGAGTGTAATACAGTTGGGGGCCCGGGAGCGTGTAATACAGTTGGGGGCCCGGGAGCGAGTGTAATACAGTTGGGGGCCCGGGAGCGAGTGTAATATAGTTGGGGGCCCGGGAGCGTGTGTAATAAAGTTGGGGTCGGGCCCGGGAGCGAGTGTAATACATTCGAGGGCCCGGGAACGTGTGTAATACAGTTGAGGGTCCGGGAGCGAGTGTAATACAGTAGGTCGGGCCCGGGAGCGAGTGTAATAGAGTTGGGGGGCCCGGGAGCGAGTGTAATACAGTTGGGGGCCCGGGAGCGAGTGTAATACAGTTGGGGGCCTGGTAGCGAGTGTAATACAGTTGTGGGCCTGGGAGCGAGTGTAATACAGTTGTGAGTCCGGGAGCAAGTGTAATACAGTTGTGGGCCCTGGAGCGAGTGTAATACAGTTGGGGGCCCGGGAGCGAGTGTAATAGAGTTGGGGGGCCCGGGAGCGAGTGTAAGACAGTTGGGGGCCCGGGAGCGTGTGTAATACAGTTGGGGTCGGGCCCGGGAACGTGTGTAATACAGTTGAGGGCCCGGGAGCGAGTGTAATACAGTTGTGGGCCTGGGAGCGAGTGTAATACAGTTGTGAGTCCAGGAGCGGTGTAATACAGTTGGGGGCCCGGGAGCGAGTGTAGTACGTTTGGGGGGCCCGGGAGCGAGTGTAATACAGTTGGGGGCCCGGGAGCGAGTGTAATACAGTTGGGGGGCCCGGGAGCGAGTGTAATACACTTGGGGGCCCGGGAGCGAGTGTAATACAGTTTGGGGCACGGAACGAGTGTAATACATTTGGGGGCCCTGGAGCGAGTGTAATACAGTTAGGGGCCCGGGAGCGGGTGTAATACATTTGGGGGCCCGGGAGCGAGTGTAATACACTTGGGGGCCCGGGAGCGAGTGTAATACAGTTAGGGGCCCGGGAGCGAGTGTAATACAGTTGTTCGGACCCGGGAGCGAGTGTAATACAGTTGGGGGCCCGGGAGCGAGTGTAATACATTTGGGGGCCTGGGAGCGAGTGTAATACGGTTGAGGGCCCGGGAGCGAGTGTAATACAGTTGTGGGGCCCGGGAGCGTGTGTAATACAGTTGGGGGTCCAGGAGCGAGTTTAATACAGTTGTGGGCCCTGGAGCGAGTGTAATACAGTGGTGGCCCGGGAGCGAGTGTAATACAGTTGGTCGGGCCAGGGAGCGAGTGTAATACAGGTGGGGGCCCTGGAGCGAATGTAATACAGTTGGGGGCCCGGGAGCGAGTGTAATACAGTTGTTCGAGCCCGCGAGCGAATGTAATACAGTTGGGGCCCGGGAGCGAGTGTAATACAGTTGTGGGCCCGGGAGCGAGTGTAATACAGTTGTGGGACTGGGAGCGTGTGTAATACAGTTGGGGGCCCGGGAGCGAGTGTAATACGTTTGGGGGTGCCCGGGAGCGAGTGTAATACAGTTGGGGGCCCGGGAGCGAGTGTAATACAGTTGGGGGCCCGGGAGCGAGTGTAATACCGTTGGGGGCCCGGGAGCGAGTGTAATACAGTTGGGGCCCTGGAGTGAGTGTAATACAGTTGGTGGCCAGGGAGCAAGTGTAATACAGTTGGGGGCCCGGGAGCGAGTGTAATACAGTTGGGGGCCCGGGAGCGAGTGTAATACAGTTGTTCGAGCCCGCGAGCGAATGTAATACAGTTGGGGACCCTGGAGCGTGTGTAATACAGTTGGGGTCGGGCCCGGGAACGTGTGTAATACAGTTGAGGGCCCGGGAGCGAGTGTAATACAGTTGTGGGCCTGGGAGCGAGTGTAATACATTTGGGGGCCCGGGAGCGAGTGTAATACAGTTAGGGGCCCGGGAGCAAGTGTAATACAGTTGAGGGCCCGGGAGCGAGTGTAATACAGTTGGGGGCCCGGGAGGGAGTGTAATACAGTTGGGGGCCCGGGAGCGAGTGTAATACGTTTGGGGGGGGCCGGGAGCGAGTGTAATACAGTTGGGGGCCCGGGAGCAAGTGTAATACAGTTGGGGGGCCCGGGAGCGAGTGTAATACAGTTGGGGGCCCGGGAGCGAGTGTAATACAGTTGGGGGGGGCCGGGAGCGAGTGTAATACAGTTGGGGGCCCGGGAGCGTGTGTAATACAGTTGGTCGGGCCCTGGAGCGAATGTAATACAGTTGGGGGCCCGGGAGCGAGTGTAATACAGTTGGGGGCCCGGGAGCGAGTGTAATACAGTTGAGGGCCCGGGAGCGAGTGTAATACAGTTAGGGGCCCGGGAGCGAGTGTAATACAGTTGTTCGGACCCGGGAGCGAGTGTAATACAGTTGGGGGCCCGGGAGCGAGTGTAATACATTTGGGGGCCTGGGAGCGAGTGTAATACAGTTGAGGCCCGGGAGCGAGTGTAATATAGTTGTGGGCCCGGGAGCGTGTGTAATACAGTTGGGGGTCCAGGAGCGAGTGTAATACAGTTGGGTGGGTACCCGGGAGCGAGTGTAATACAGTTGGGGGCCCGGGAGCGAGTGTAATACAGTTGGTCGGGCCAGGGAGCGAGTGTAATAGAGGTGGGGGCCCTGGAGCGAATGTAATACAGTTGGGGGCCCGGGAGCAAGTGTAATACAGTTGTTCGAGCCCGCCAGCGAATGTAATACAGTTGGGGGCCCGGGAGCGAGTGTAATACAGTTGTGGGCCCGGGAGCGAGTGTAATACAGTTGTGGGCCTGGGAGCGAGTGTAATACAGTTGTGGGCCCTGGAGCGAGTGTAATACAGTTGGGGGCCCGGGAGCGAGTGTAATACAGTTGGGGGCCCGGGAGCGAGTGTAATACAGTTGGGGGGCCCGGGAGCGAGTGCAATACAGTTGGGGGCCCGGGAGCGAGTGTAATACAGTTAGGGGCCCGGGAGCGAATGTAATACAGTTGGGGGCCCGGGAGCAAGTGTAATACAGTTGGGGGCCAGGGAGCGAGTGTAATACAGTTGAGGGCCCGGGAGCGAGTGTAATACAGTTAGGGGCCCGGGAGCGAGTGTAATACAGTTGTTCGAGCCCGCGAGCGAATGTAATACCGTTGGGGGCCCGGGAGCGAGTGTAATAGAGTTGTGGGCCCGGGAGCGAGTGTAATACAGTTGTGGGCCTGGGAGCGAGTGTAATACAGTTGTGGGCCCTGGAGCGAGTGTAATACAGTTGGGGGCCCGGGAGCGAGTGTAATACAATTGGGGGCCCGGGAGCGAGTGTAATATAGTTGGGGGGCCCGGGAGCGAGTGTAATACAGTTGGGGGCCCGGGAGCGTGTGTAATACAGTTGGGGTCGGCCCTGGGAACGTGTGTAATACAGTTGGGAGCCGGGAGCGAGTGTAATACATTTGGGGGCCCTGGAGCGAGTGTAATACAGTTAGGGGCCCGGGAGCGGGTGTAATACATTTGGGGGCCCGGGAGCGAGTGTAATACATTTGGGGGCCCGGGAGCGAGTGTAATACAGTTGAGGGCCCGGGAGCGAGTGTAATACATTTGGGGGCCCGGGAGCGAGTGTAATACAGTTGTTGGCCCGGGAGCGTGTGTAATACAGTTGGGGGACCAGGAGCGAGATTAATACCGTTGTGGGCCCGGGAGAGAGTGTAATACAGTTGGGGGCCCTGGAGCGAGTGTAATACAGTTGTTGGCCCGGGAGCGTGTGTAATACAGTTGGGGGACCAGGAGCGAGATTAATACAGGTGGGGGCCCTGGAGCGAATGTAATACAGTTGGGGGCCCGGGAGCGAGTGTAATACAGTTGTTCGAGCCCGCGAGCGAATGTAATACAGTTGGGGGCCCGGGAGCGAGTGTAACACAGTTGTGGGCCCGGGAGCGAGTGTAATACAGTTGTGGGCCTGGGAGCGAGTGTAATACAGTTGTGAGCCCTGGAGCGAGTGTAATACGTTTGGGGGTGCCCGGGAGCGAGTGTAATACAGTTGGGGGTCCAGGAGCGAGTTTAATACAGTTGTGGGCCCTGGAGCGAGTGTAATACAGTTGGGGGCCCGGGAGCAAGTGTAATACAGTTGTGGGCCAGGGAGCGAGTGTAATACAGTTGAGGGCCCGGGAGCGAGTGTAATACAGTTGGGGGCCCGGGAGCGAGTGCAATACATTTGGGGGCCCGGGAGCGAGTGTAATACGTTTGGGGGGGCCCGGGAGCGAGTGTAATACAGTTGGGGGCCCGGGAGCAAGTGTAATACAGTTGGGGGCCAGGGAGCGAGTGTAATACAGTTGAGGGCCCGGGAGCGAGTGTAATACAGTTGGGGGGGGACCCGGGAGCTAGTGTAATACAGTTGGGGGCCCGGGAGCGAGTGTAATACAGTTGGTCAGGCCCTGGAGCGAATGTAATACAGTTGGGGGCCCGGGAGCGAGTGTAACACAGTTGTGGGCCCGGGAGCGAGTGTAATACAGTTGTGGGCCTGGGAGCGAGTGTAATACAGTTGTGGACCCTGGAGCGAGTGTAATACGTTTCGGGGTGCCCGGGAGCGAGTGTAATACAGTTGGGGGTCCAGGAGCGAGTTTAATACAGTTGTGGGCCCTGGAGCGAGTGTAATACAGTTGGTGGCCCGGGAGCGGGTGTAATACAGTTGGTCGGGCCAGGGAGCGAGTGTAATACAGGTGGGGGCCCTGGAGCGAATGTAATACAGTTGGGGGCCAGGGAGCGAGTGTAAGACAGTTGTTCGAGCCCGCGAGCGAATGTAATACAGTTGGGGGCCCGGGAGCGAGTGTAATACAGTTGTGGGCCCGGGAGCGAGTGTAATACAGTTGTGGGCCTGGGAGCGAGTGTAATACAGTTGAGGGCCCGGGAGCGAGTGTAATACAGTTGGGGGCCCGTGAGCGAGTGTAATACAGTTGGGGGCCCGGGAGCGAGTGTAATACGTTTGGGGGGGCCCGGGAGCGAGTGTAATACAGTTGGGGGCCCGGGAGCAAGTGTAATACAGTTGGGGGCCAGGGAGCGAGTGTAATACAGTTGAGGGCCCGGGAGCGAGTGTAATACAGTTGGGGGCCCGGGAGCGAGTGTAATACAGTTGGGGGCCCGGGAGCGAGTGTAATACGTTTGGGGGGGCCCGGGAGCGAGTGTAATACAGTTGTGGGCCCGGGAGCAAGTGTAATACAGTTGGGGGCCAGGGAGCGAGTGTAATACCGTTGAGGGCCCGGGAGCGAGTGTAATACAGTTAGGGGCCCGGGAGCGAGTGTAATACAGTTGTTCGAGCCCGCGAGCGAATGTAATACCGTTGGGGGCCCGGGAGCGAGTGTAATACAGTTGTGGGCCCGGGAGCGAGTGTAATACAGTTGTGGGCCTGGGAGCGAGTGTAATACAGTTGTGGGCCCTGGAGCGAGTGTATACAGTTGGGGGCCCGGGAGCGAGTGTAATACAGTTGGGGGCCCGGGAGCGTGTGTAATACAGTTGGGGTCGGCCCTGGGAACGTGTGTAATACAGTTGGGGGCCCGGGAGCGAGTGTAATACATTTGGGGGCCCTGGAGCGAGTGCAATACAGTTAGGGGCCCGGGAGCGGGTGTAATACATTTGGGGGCCCGGGAGCGAGTGTAATACATTTGGGGGCCCGGGAGCGAGTGTAATACAGTTGAGGGCCCGGGAGCGAGTGTAATACATTTGGGGGCCCGGGAGCGAGTGTAATACAGTTGTTGGCCCGGGAGCGTGTGTAATACAGTTGGGGGACCAGGAGCGAGATTAATACCGTTGTGGGCCCGGGAGAGAGTGTAATACAGTTGGGGGCCCTGGAGCGAGTGTAATACAGTTGTTGGCCCGGGAGCGTGTGTAATACAGTTCGGGGACCAGGAGCGAGATTAATACAGGTGGGGGCCCTGGAGCGAATTAATACAGTTGGGGACCCGGGAGCGAGTGTAATACAGTTGTTCGAGCCCGCGAGCGAATGTAATACAGTTGGGGGCCCGGGAGCGAGTGTAACACAGTTGTGGGCCCGGGAGCGAGTGTAATACAGTTGTGGGCCTGGGAGCGAGTGTAATACAGTTGTGAGCC
This sequence comes from Malacoraja senta, assembly GCA_038087875.1. NCBI lineage: Eukaryota > Metazoa > Chordata > Chondrichthyes > Rajiformes > Rajidae > Malacoraja > Malacoraja senta. Next base: position 620,860 of record JAXLNO010002690.1, on the reverse strand, counting down.
CTGGAGCGAGTGTAATACGTTTGGGGGTGCCCGGGAGCGAGTGTAATACAGTTGGGGGTCCAGGAGCGAGTTTAATACAGTTGTGGGCCCTGGAGCGAGTGTAATACAGTTGGGGGCCCGGGAGCAAGTGTAATACAGTTGTGGGCCAGGGAGCGAGTGTAATACAGTTGAGGGCCCGGGAGCGTGTGTAATACAGCTGGGGGCCCGGGAGCGAGTGTAATACAGTTGGGGGCCCGGGAGCGAGTGTAATATAGTTGGGGGCCCGGGAGCGAGTGTAATACGTTTGGGGGGGCCCGGGAGCGAGTGTAATACAGTTGGGGGCCCGGGAGCAAGTGTAATACAGTTGGGGGCCAGGGAGCGAGTGTAATACAGTTGAGGGCCCGGGAGCGAGTCTAATACAGTTGGGGGGGGGGACCCGGGAGCTAGTGTAATACAGTTGGGGGCCCGGGAGCGAGTGTAATACAGTTGGTCAGGCTCTGGAGCGAATGTAATACAGTTGGGGGCCCGGGAGCGAGTGTAACACATTTGTGGGCCCGGGAGCGAGTGTAATACAGTTGTGGGCCTGGGAGCGAGTGTAATACAGTTGTGGGCCCTGGAGCGAGTGTAATACGTTTCGGGGTGCCCGGGAGCGAGTGTAATACAGTTGGGGGCCCGGGAGCGAGTGTAATACAGTTGGTGGCCCGGGAGCGAGTGTAATACAGTTGGTCGGGCCAGGGAGCGAGTGTAATACAGGTGGGGGCCCTGGAGCGAATGTAATACAGTTGGGGGCCAGGGAGCGAGTGTAAGACAGTTGTTCGAGCCCGCGAGCGAATGTAATACAGTTGGGGGCCCGGGAGCGAGTGTAACACAGTTGTGGGCCCGGGAGCGAGTGTAATACAGTTGTGGGCCTGGGAGCGAGTGTAATACAGTTGTGAGCCCTGGAGCGAGTGTAATACGTTTGGGGGTGCCCGGGAGCGAGTGTAATACAGTTGGGGGTCCAGGAGCGAGTTTAATACAGTTGTGGGCCAGGGAGCGAGTGTAATACAGTTGAGGGCCCGGGAGCGAGTGTAATACAGTTGGGGGCCCGGGAGCGAGTGCAATACAGTTGGGGGCCCGGGAGCGAGTGTAATACGTTTGGGGGGGCCCGGGAGCGAGTGTAATACAGTTGGGGGCCCGGGAGCAAGTGTAATACAGTTGGGGGCCAGGGAGCGAGTGTAATACAGTTGAGGGCCCGGGAGCGAGTGTAATACAGTTGGGGGGGGGACCCGGGAGCTAGTGTAATACAGTTGGGGGCCCGGGAGCGAGTGTAATACAGTTGGTCAGGCCCTGGAGCGAATGTAATACAGTTGGGGGCCCGGGAGCGAGTGTAACACAGTTGTGGGCCCGGGAGCGAGTGTAATACAGTTGTGGGCCTGGGAGCGAGTGTAATACAGTTGTGGGCCCTGGAGCGAGTGTAATACGTTTCGGGGTGCCCGGGAGCGAGTGTAATACAGTTGGGGGTCCAGGAGCGAGTTTAATACAGTTGTGGGCCCTGGAGCGAGTGTAATACAGTTGGTGGCCCGGGAGCGAGTGTAATACAGTTGGTCGGGCCAGGGAGCGAGTGTAATACAGGTGGGGGCCCTGGAGCGAATGTAATACAGTTGGGGGCCAGGGAGCGAGTGTAAGACAGTTGTTCGAGCCCGCGAGCGAATGTAATATAGTTGGGGGCCCGGGAGCGAGTGTAATACAGTTGTGGGCCCGGGAGCGAGTGTAATACAGTTGTGGGCCTGGGAGCGAGTGTAATACAGTTGAGGGCCCGGGAGCGAGTGTAATACAGTTGGGGGCCCGGGAGCGAGTGTAATACAGTTGGGGGCCCGGGAGCGAGTGTAATACTTTTGGGGGGGCCCGGGAGCAAGTGTAATACAGTTGGGGGCCCGGGAGCAAGTGTAATACAGTTGGGGGCCATGGAGCGAGTGTAATACAGTTGAGGGCCCGGGAGCGAGCGTAATACAGTTGGGGGCCCGGGAGCGAGTGTAATACAGTTGGGGGCCCGGGAGCGAGTGTAATACGTTTGGGGGGGCCCGGGAGCGAGTGTAATACAGTTGTGGGCCCGGGAGCAAGTGTAATACAGTTGGGGGCCAGGGAGCGAGTGTAATACAGTTGAGGGCCCGGGTGCGAGTGTAATACAGTTGGGGGGGGACCCGGGAGCGAGTGTAATACAGTTGGGGGCCCGGGAGCGAGTGTAATACAGTTGGGGGCCCGGGAGCGAGTGTAATACAGTTGAGGGCCCGGGAGCGAGTGTAATACAGTTGGGGTCCCGGGAGCGAGTGTAATACATTTGGGGGCCTGGGAGCGAGTGTAATACAGTTGAGGGCCCGGGAGCGAGTGTAATACAGTTGTGGGCCCTGGAGCGAGTGTAATACAGTTGGTGGCCCGGGAGCGAGTGCAATACAGTTGGTCGGGCCAGGGAGCGAGTGTAATACAGGTGGGGGCCCTGGAGCGAATGTAATACAGTTGGGGGCCCGGGAGCGAGTGTAATACAGTTGTTCGAGCCCGCGAGCGAATGTAATACAGTTGGGGGCCCGGGAGCGAGTGTAATACAGTTGTGGGCCCGGGAGCGAGTGTAATACAGTTGTGGGCCTGGGAGCGAGTGTAATACAGTTGTGGGCCCTGGAGCGAGTGTAATACGTTTGGGGGTGCCCGGGAGCGAGTGTAATACAGTTGGGGGCCCGGGAGCGAGTGTAATACAGTTGTTCGAGCCCGCTAGCGAATGTAATACAGTTGCGGGCCCGGGAGCGAGTGTAATACGTTTGGGGGTCCCCGGGAGCGAGTGTAATACAGTTGGGGGGCCCGGGAGCGAGTGTAATACATTTGGGGGCCCGGGAGCGAGTGTAATACAGTTGTTGGCCCGGGAGCGTGTGTAATACAGTTGGGGGTCCAGGAGCGAGATTAATACAGTTGTCGGCCCGGGAGAGAGTGTAATACAGTTGGTGGCCCGGGAGCGAGTGTAATACAGTTGGTCGGGCCCTGGAGCGAATGTAATACAGTTGTGGGCCCGGGAGCGAGTGTAATACAGTTGTGGGCCCGGGAGCGAGTGTAATACAGTTTTGGGCCTGGGAGCGAGTGTAATACAGTTGTGGGCCCTGGAGCGAGTGTAATACAGTTGGGGGCCCGGGAGCGAGTGTAATACAGTTGGGGGCCCGGGAGCGAGTGTAATACAGTTGGGGGGCCCGGGAGCGACTGTAATACAGTTGGGGGCCCGGGAGCGTGTGTAATACAGTTGGGGTCGGCCCTGGGAACGTGTGTAATACAGTTGGGGGGCCCGGGGGCGAGTGTAATACATTTGGGGGCCCTGGAGCGAGTGTAATACAGTTAGGGGCCCGGGAGCGAGTGTAATACATTTGGGGGCCCGGGAGCGAGTGTAATACAGTTGTTGGCCCGGGAGCTTGTGTAATACAGTTGGGGGACCAGGAGCGAGATTAATACCGTTGTGGGCCCGGGAGAGAGTGTAATACAGTTGGGGGTCCTGGAGCGAGTGTAATACAGTTGTTGGCCCGGGAGCGTGTGTAATACAGTTGGGGGACCAGGAGCGAGATTAATACAGGTGGGGGCCCTGGAGCGAATGTAATACAGTTGGGGGCCCGGGAGCGAGTGTAATACAGTTGTTCGAGCCCGCGAGCGAATGTAATACAGTTGGGGGCCCGGGAGCGAGTGTAACACAGTTGTGGCGCCGGGAGCGAGTGTAATACAGTTGTGGGCCTGGGAGCGAGTGTAATACAGTTGTGGGCCCTGGAGCGAGTGTAATACGTTTGGGGGTGGCCGGGAGCGAGTGTAATACAGTTGGGGGTCCAGGAGCGAGTTTAATACAGTTGTGGGCCCTGGAGCGAGTGTAATACAGTTGGGGGCCCGGGAGCAAGTGTAATACAGTTGTGGGCCAGGGAGCGAGTGTAATACAGTTGAGGGCCCGGGAGCGAGTGTAATACAGTTGGGGGCCCGGGAGCGAGTGTAATACAGTTGGGGGCCCGGGAGCGAGTGTAATACGTTTGGGGGGGCCCGGGAGCGAGTGTAATACAGTTGGAGGCCCGGGAGCAAGTGTAATACAGTTGGGGGCCAGGGAGCGAGTGTAATACAGTTGGAGGGGGGACCCGGGAGCTAGTGTAATACAGTTGGGGGCCCGGGAGCGAGTGTAATACAGTTGGTCAGGCCCTGGAGCGAATGTAATACAGTTGGGGGCCCGGGAGCGAGTGTAACACAGTTGTGGGCCCGGGAGCGAGTGTAATACAGTTGTGGGCCTGGGAGCGAGTGTAATACAGTTGCGGGCCCTGGAGCGAGTGTAATACGTTTCGGGGTGCCCGGGAGCGAGTGTAATACAGTTGGGGGTCCAGGAGCGAGTTTAATACAGTTGTGGGCCCTGGAGCGAGTGTAATACAGTTGGTGGCCCGGGAGCGAGTGTAATACAGTTGGTCGGGCCAGGGAGCGAGTGTAATACAGGTGGGGGCCCTGGAGCGAATGTAATACAGTTGGGGGCCAGGGAGCGAGTGTAATACAGTTGTTCGAGCCCGCGAGCGAATGTAATACAGTTGGGGGCCCGGGAGCGAGTGTAATACAGTTGGTCAGGCCCTGGAGCGAATGTAATACAGTTGGGGGCCCGGGAGCGAGTGTAACACAGTTGTGGGCCCGGGAGCGAGTGTAATACAGTTGTGGGCCTGGGAGCGAGTGTAATACAGTTGTGGGCCCTGGAGCGAGTGTAATACGTTTCGGGGTGCCCGGGAGCGAGTGTAATACAGTTGGGGGTCCAGGAGCGAGTTTAATACAGTTGTGGGCCCTGGAGCGAGTGTAATACAGTTGGTGGCCCGGGAGCGAGTGTAATACAGTTGGTCGGGCCAGGGAGCGAGTGTAATACAGGTGGGGGCCCTGGAGCGAATGTAATACAGTTGGGGGCCAGGGAGCGAGTGTAATACAGTTGAGGGCCCGGGAGCGAGTGTAATACAGTTGGGGGCCCGGGAGCGAGTGTAATACAGTTGGGGGCCCGGGAGCGAGTGTAATACGTTTGGGGGGGCCCGGGAGCGAGTGTAATACAGTTGGAGGCCCGGGAGCAAGTGTAATACAGTTGGGGGCCAGGAGCGAGTGTAATACAGTTGGAGGGGGGACCCGGGAGCTAGTGTAATACAGTTGGGGGCCCGGGAGCGAGTGTAATACAGTTGGTCAGGCCCTGGAGCGAATGTAATACAGTTGGGGGCCCGGGAGCGAGTGTAACACAGTTGTGGGCCCGGGAGCGAGTGTAATACAGTTGTGGGCCTGGGAGCGAGTGTAATACAGTTGTGGGCCCTGGAGCGAGTGTAATACGTTTCGGGGTGCCCGGGAGCGAGTGTAATACAGTTGGGGGTCCAGGAGCGAGTTTAATACAGTTGTGGGCCCTGGAGCGAGTGTAATACAGTTGGTGGCCCGGGAGCGAGTGTAATACAGTTGGTCGGGCCAGGGAGCGAGTGTAATACAGGTGGGGGCCCTGGAGCGAATGTAATACAGTTGGGGGCCAGGGAGCGAGTGTAATACAGTTGTTCGAGCCCGCGAGCGAATGTAATACAGTTGGGGGCCCGGGAGCGAGTGTAATACAGTTGGTCAGGCCCTGGAGCGAATGTAATACAGTTGGGGGCCCGGGAGCGAGTGTAACACAGTTGTGGGCCCGGGAGCGAGTGTAATACAGTTGTGGGCCTGGGAGCGAGTGTAATACAGTTGTGGGCCCTGGAGCGAGTGTAATACGTTTCGGGGTGCCCGGGAGCGAGTGTAATACAGTTGGGGGTCCAGGAGCGAGTTTAATACAGTTGTGGGCCCTGGAGCGAGTGTAATACAGTTGGTGGCCCGGGAGCGAGTGTAATACAGTTGGTCGGGCCAGGGAGCGAGTGTAATACAGGTGGGGGCCCTGGAGCGAATGTAATACAGTTGGGGGCCAGGGAGCGAGTGTAATACAGTTGTTCGAGCCCGCGAGCGAATGTAATACAGTTGGGGGCCCGGGAGCGAGTGTAATACGTTTGGGGGGGCCCGGGAGCGAGTGTAATACAGTTGGGGGCCCGGGAGCGAGTGTAATACAGTTGTGGGCCCGGGAGCGAGTGTAATACAGTTGTGGGCCTGGGAGCGAGTGTAATACAGTTGTGGGCCTGGAGCGAGTGTAATACGTTTGGGGGTGCCCGGGAGCGAGTGTAATACAGTTGGGGGCCCGGGAGCGAGTGTAATACAGTTGTTCGAGCCCGCTAGCGAATGTAATACAGTTGCGGGCCCGGGAGCGAGTGTAATACGTTTGGGGGTCCCCGGGAGCGAGTGTAATACAGTTGGGGGGCCCGGGAGCGAGTGTAATACATTTGGGGGCCCGGGAGCGAGTGTAATACAGTTGTTGGCCCGGGAGCGTGTGTAATACATTTGGGGGTCCAGGAGCGAGATTAATACAGTTGTCGGCCCGGGAGAGAGTGTAATACAGTTGGTGGCCCGGGAGCGAGTGTAATACAGTTGGTCGGGCCCTGGAGCGAATGTAATACAGTTGTGGGCCCGGGAGCGAGTGTAATACAGTTGTGGGCCCGGGAGCGAGTGTAATACAGTTTTGGGCCTGGGAGCGAGTGTAATACAGTTGTGGGCCCTGGAGCGAGTGTAATACAGTTGGGGGCCCGGGAGCGAGTGTAATACAGTTGGGGGCCCGGGAGCGAGTGTAATACAGTTGGGGGGCCCGGGAGCGACTGTAATACAGTTGGGGGCCCGGGAGCGTGTGTAATACAGTTGGGGTCGGCCCTGGGAACGTGTGTAATACAGTTGGGGGGCCCGGGGGCGAGTGTAATACATTTGGGGGCCCTGGAGCGAGTGTAATACAGTTAGGGGCCCCGGGAGCGAGTGTAATACATTTGGGGGCCCGGGAGCGAGTGTAATACAGTTGTTGGCCCGGGAGCTTGTGTAATACAGTTGGGGGACCAGGAGCGAGATTAATACCGTTGTGGGCCCGGGAGAGAGTGTAATACAGTTGGGGGTCCTGGAGCGAGTGTAATACAGTTGTTGGCCCGGGAGCGTGTGTAATACAGTTGGGGGACCAGGAGCGAGATTAATACAGGTGGGGGCCCTGGAGCGAATGTAATACAGTTGGGGGCCCGGGAGCGAGTGTAATACAGTTGTTCGAGCCCGCGAGCGAATGTAATACAGTTGGGGGCCCGGGAGCGAGTGTAACACAGTTGTGGCGCCGGGAGCGAGTGTAATACAGTTGTGGGCCTGGGAGCGAGTGTAATACAGTTGTGGGCCCTGGAGCGAGTGTAATACGTTTGGGGGTGCCCGGGAGCGAGTGTAATACAGTTGGGGGTCCAGGAGCGAGTTTAATACAGTTGTGGGCCCTGGAGCGAGTGTAATACAGTTGGGGGCCCGGGAGCAAGTGTAATACAGTTGTGGGCCAGGGAGCGAGTGTAATACAGTTGAGGGCCCGGGAGCGAGTGTAATACAGTTGGGGGCCCGGGAGCGAGTGTAATACAGTTGGGGGCCCGGGAGCGAGTGTAATACGTTTGGGGGGGCCCGGGAGCGAGTGTAATACAGTTGGGGGTCCAGGAGCGAGTTTAATACAGTTGTGGGCCCTGGAGCGAGTGTAATACAGTTGGTGGCCCGGGAGCGAGTGTAATACAGTTGGTCGGGCCAGGGAGCGAGTGTAATACAGGTGGGGGCCCTGGAGCGAATGTAATACAGTTGGGGGCCAGGGAGCGAGTGTAATACAGTTGTTCGAGCCCGCGAGCGAATGTAATACAGTTGGGGGCCCGGGAGCGAGTGTAATACAGTTGGTCAGGCCCTGGAGCGAATGTAATACAGTTGGGGGCCCGGGAGCGAGTGTAACACAGTTGTGGGCCCGGGAGCGAGTGTAATACAGTTGTGGGCCTGGGAGCGAGTGTAATACAGTTGTGGGCCCTGGAGCGAGTGTAATACGTTTCGGGGTGCCCGGGAGCGAGTGTAATACAGTTGGGGGTCCAGGAGCGAGTTTAATACAGTTGTGGGCCCTGGAGCGAGTGTAATACAGTTGGTGGCCCGGGAGCGAGTGTAATACAGTTGGTCGGGCCAGGGAGCGAGTGTAATACAGGTGGGGGCCCTGGAGCGAATGTAATACAGTTGGGGGCCAGGGAGCGAGTGTAATACAGTTGTTCGAGCCCGCGAGCGAATGTAATACAGTTGGGGGCCCGGGAGCGAGTGTAATACAGTTGTGGGCCCGGGAGCGAGTGTAATACAGTTGGGGGCCCGGGAGCAAGTGTAATACAGTTGGGGGCCCGGGAGCGAGTTTAATACGTTTGGGGGGGCCCGGGAGCGACTGTAATACAGTTGGGGGCCCGGGAGCAAGTGTAATACAGTTGGGGGCCAGGGAGCGAGTGTAATACAGTTGAGGGCCCGGGAGCGAGTGTAATACAGTTGGGGGGGGGACCCGGGAGCGAGTGTAATACAGTTGCGGGCCCGGGAGCGAGTGTAATACAGTTGGTCGGGCCCTGGAGCGAATGTAATACAGTTGTGGGCCCGGGAGCGAGTGTAATACAGTTGGGGGCCCGGGAGCGAGTGTAATACAGTTGAGGGCCCGGGAGCGAGTGTAATACAGTTGGGGTCCCGGGAGCGAGTGTAATACATTTGGGGGCCTGGGAGCGAGTGTAATACAGTTGAGGGCCCGGGAGCGAGTGTAATACAGTTGTGGGCCCGGGAGCGTGTGTAATACAGTTGGGGGTCCAGGAGCGAGTTTAATACAGTTGTGGGCCCTGGAGCGAGTGTAATACAGTTGGTGGCCCGGGAGCGAGTGCAATACAGTTGGTCGGGCCAGGGAGCGAGTGTAATACAGGTGGGGGCCCTGGAGCGAATGTAATACAGTTGGGGGCCCGGGAGCGAGTGTAATACAGTTGGTCGGGCCCTGGGAGCGATGTAATACAGTTGTGGGCCCGGGAGCGAGTGTAATACAGTTGGGGGCCCGGGAGCGAGTGTAATACAGTTGAGGGCCCGGGAGCGAGTGTAATACAGTTGGGTCCCGGGAGCGAGTGTAATACATTTGGGGGCCTGGGAGCGAGTGTAATACAGTTGAGGGCCCGGGAGCGAGTGTAATACAGTTGTGGGCCCGGGAGCGTGTGTAATACAGTTGGGGGTCCAGGAGCGAGTTTAATACAGTTGTGGGCCCTGGAGCGAGTGTAATACAGTTGGGGGCCCGGGAGCGAGTGTAATACAGTTGTTCGAGCCCGCGAGCGAATGTAATACAGTTGCGGGCCCGGGAGCGAGTGTAATACAGTTGGGGGCCCGGGAGCGAGTGTAATACAGTTGTTCGAGCCCGCGAGCGAATGTAATACAGTTGCGGGCCCGGGAGCGAGTGTAATACGTTTGGGGGTGCCCGGGAGCGAGTGTAATACAGTTGGGGGGCCCGGGAGCGAGTGTAATACATTTGGGGGCCCGGGAGCGAGTGTAATACAGTTGTTGGCCCGGGAGCGTGTGTAATACGGTTGGGGGTCCAGGAGCGAGATTAATACAGTTGTCGGCCCGGGAGAGAGTGTAATACAGTTGGTGGCCCGGGAGCGAGTGTAATACAGTTGGTCGGGCCCTGGAGCGAATGTAATACAGTTGTGGGCCCGGGAGCGAGTGTAATACAGTTGAGGGCCCGGGAGCGAGTGTAATACAGTTGAGGGCCCGGGAGCGAGTGTAATACAGTTAGGGGCCCGGGAGCGAGTGTAATACAGTTGTTCGGACCCGGGAGCGAGTGTAATACAGTTGGGGGCCCGGGAGCGAGTGTAATACAGTTGAGGGCCCGGGAGCGAGTGTAATACAGTTAGGGGCCCGGGAGCGAGTGTAATACAGTTGGTCGGGCCCTGGAGCGAATGTAATACAGTTGTTGGCCCGGGAGCGAGTGTAATACAGTTGGGGGCCCGGGAGCGAGTGTAATACAGTTGAGGGCCCGGGAGCGAGTGTAATACAGTTAGGGGCCCGGGAGCGAGTGTAATACAGTTGTTCGGACCCGGGAGCGAGTGTAATACAGTTGGGGGCCCGGGAGCGAGTGTAATACATTTGGGGGCCTGGGAGCGAGTGTAATACAGTTGAGGGCCCGGGAGCGAGTGTAATACAGTTGTGGGCCCGGGAGCGTGTGTAATACATTTGGGGGTCCAGGAGCGAGTTTAATACAGTTGTCGGCCCTGGAGCGAGTGTAATACAGTTGGTGGCCCGGGAGCGAGTGCAATACAGTTGGTCGGGCCAGGGAGCGAGTGTAATACAGGTGGAGGCCCTGGAGCGAATGTAATACAGTTGGGGGCCCGGGAGCGAGTGTAATACAGTTGTTCGAGCCCGCGAGCGAATGTAATACAGTTGTGGGCCCGGGAGCGAGTGTAATACAGTTGTGGGCCTGGGAGCGAGTGTAATACAGTTGTGGGCCCTGGAGCGAGTGTAATACAGTTAGGGGCCCGGGAGCGAGTGTAATACAGTTGTTCGAGCCCGCGAGCGAATGTAATACAGTTGGGGGCCCGGGAGCGAGTGCAATACGTTTGGGGGTGCCCGGGAGCGAGTGTAATACAGTTGGGGGGCCCGGGAGCGAGTGTAATACATTTGGGGGCCCTGGAGCGAGTGTAATACAGTTAGGGGCCCGGGAGCGGGTGTAATACATTTGGGGGCCCGGGAGCGAGTGTAATACATTTGGGGGCCCGGGAGCGAGTGTAATACAGTTGTTGGCCCGGGAGCGTGTGTAATACAGTTGGGGGTCCAGGAGCGAGATTAATACAGTTGTGGGCCCGGGAGAGAGTGTAATACAGTTGGGGGCCCGGGAGCGAGTGTAATACATTTGGGGGCCTGGGAGCGAGTGTAATACAGTTGAGGGCCCGGGAGCGAGTGTAATACAGGTGGGGGCCCTGGAGCGAATGTAATACAGTTGGGGGCCCGGGAGCGAGTGTAATACAGTTGTGGGCCTGGGAGCGAGTGTAATACTGTTGTGGGCCCTGGAGCGAGTGTAATACAGTTGGGGGCCCGGGAGCGAGTGTAATACAGTTGGGGGCCCGGGAGCGAGTGTAATACAGTTGGGGGGCCCGGGAGCGAGTGTAATACATTTGGGGGCCCGGGAGCGAGTGTAATACAGTTGGGGGGCCCGGGAGCGAGTGTAATACAGTTGTGGGCCTGGGAGCGAGTGTAATACAGTTGAGGGCCCGGGAGCGAGTGTAATACAGTTGGGGGCCCGGGAGCAAGTGTAATACAGTTGGGGGCCCGGGAGCGAGTGTAATACAGTTGGGGGGGGACCCGGGAGCGAGTGTAATACAGTTGAGGGCCCGGGAGCGAGTGTAATACAGTTGGTCGGGCCCTGGAGCGAATGTAATACAGTTGGGGGCCCGGGAGCGAGTGTAACACAGTTGTGGGCCCGGGAGCGAGTGTAATACAGTTGTGGGCCTGGGAGCGAGTGTAATACAGTTGTGGGCCCTGGAGCGAGTGTAATACGTTTGGGGGTGCCCGGGAACGAGTGTAATACAGTTGGGGGCCCGGGAGCGAGTGTAATACAGTTAGGGGCCCGGGAGCGAGTGTAATACAGTTGTTCGAGCCCGCGAGCGAATGTAATACAGTTGGGGGCCCGGGAGCGAGTGTAATACGTATGGGGGTGCCCGGGAGCGAGTGTAATACAGTTGGGGGGCCCGGGAGCGAGTGTAATACATTTGGGGGCCCTGGAGCGAGTGTAATATAGTTAGGGGCCCGGGAGCGGGTGTAATACATTTGGGGGCCCGGGAGCGAGTGTAATACATTTGGGGGCCCGGGAGCGAGTGTAATACAGTTGTTGGCCCGGGAGCGTGTGTAATACAGTTGGGGGTCCAGGAGCGAGATTAATACAGTTGGGGGTCCGGGAGCGAGTGTAATACAGTTGGGGGGCCCGGGAGCGAGTGTAATACAGTTGTGGGCCTGGGAGCGAGTGTAATACAGTTGAGGGCCCGGGAGCGAGTGTAATACAGTTGGGGGCCCGGGAGCGAGTGTAATACAGTTGGGGGCCCGGGAGCGAGTGTAATACAGTTGGGGGGGGGACCCGGGAGCGAGTGTAATACAGTTGGGGGCCCGGGAGCGAGTGTAATACAGTTGGTCGGGCCCTGGAGCGAATGTAATACAGTTGGGGGCCCGGGAGCGAGTGTAACACAGTTGTGGGCCCGGGAGCGAGTGTAATACAGTTGTGGGCCTGGGAGCGAGTGTAATACAGTTGTGGGCCCTGGAGCGAGTGTAATACGTTTGGGGGTGCCCGGGAGCGAGTGTAATACAGTTAGGGGTCCAGGAGCGAGTTTAATACAGTTGTGGGCCCTGGAGCGAGTGTAATACAGTTGGTGGCCCGGGAGCGAGTGTAATACAGTTGTGGGCCCGGGAGCGTGTGTAATACAGTTGGGGGTCCAGGAGCGAGTTTAATACAGTTGTCGGCCCTGGAGCGAGTGTAATACAGTTGGTGGCCCGGGAGCGAGTGCAATACAGTTGGTCGGGCCAGGGAGCGAGTGTAATACAGGTGGGGGCCCTGGAGCGAATGTAATACAGTTGGGGGCCCGGGAGCGAGTGTAATACAGTTGTTCGAGCCCGCGAGCGAGTGTAATACAGTTGTGGGCCCTGGAGCGAGTGTAATACGTTTGGGGGTGCCCGGGAGCGAGTGTAATACAGTTGGGGGCCCGGGAGCGAGTGTAATACAGTTAGGGGCCCGGGAGCGAGTGTAATACAGTTGTTCGAGCCCGCGAGCGAATGTAATACAGTTGGGGGCCCGGGAGTGAGTGTAATACGTTTGGGGGTGCCCGGGAGCGAGTGTAATACAGTTGGGGGGGCCGGGAGCGAGTGTAATACATTTGGGGGCCCTGGAGCGCGTGTAATACAGTTAGGGGCCCTGGAGCGGGTGTAATACATTTGGGGGCCCGGGAGCGAGTGTAATACATTTGGGGGCCCGGGAGCGAGTGTAATACAGTTGTTGGCCCGGGAGCGTGTGTAATACAGTTGGGGGTCCAGGAGCGAGATTAATACAGTTGTGGGCCCGGGAGAGAGTGTAATACAGTTGGGGGCCCGGGAGCGAGTGTAATACATTTGGGGGCCTGGGAGCGAGTGTAATACAGTTGAGGGCCCGGGAGCGAGTGTAATACAGTTGTGGGCCCGGGAGCGTGTGTAATACAGTTGGGGTTCCAGGAGCGAGTTTAATACAGTTGTGGGCCCTGGAGCGAGTGTAATACAGTTGTTGGCCCGGGAGCGAGTGTAATACAGTTGGTCGGGCCCTGGAGCGAATGTAATACAGTTGTGGGCCCGGGAGCGAGTGTAATACAGTTGGGGGCCCGGGAGCGAGTGTAATACAGTTGAGGGCCCGGGAGCGAGTGTAATAGAGTTAGGGGCCCGGGAGCGAGTGTAATACAGTTGTTCGGACCCGGGAGCGAGTGTAATACAGTTGGGGGCCCGGGAGCGAGTGTAATACATTTGGGGGCCTGGGAGCGAGTGTAATACAGTTGAGAGCCCGGGAGCGAGTGTAATACAGTTGTGGGCCCGGGAGCGTGTGTAATACAGTTGGGGGTCCAGGAGCGAGTTTAATACAGTTGTCGGCCCTGGAGCGAGTGTAATACAGTTGGTGCCCCGGGAGCGAGTGTAATACAGTTGGTCGGGCCAGGGAGCGAGTGTAATACAGGTGGGGGCCCTGGAGCGAATGTAATACAGTTGGGGGCCCGGGAGCGAGTGTAATACAGTTGTTCGAGCCCGCGAGCGAGTGTAATACAGTTGTGGGCACTGGAGCGAGTGTAATACGTTTGGGGGTGCCCGGGAGCGAGTGTAATACAGTTGGGGGCCCGTGAGCGAGTGTAATACAGTTAGGGGCCCGGGAGCGAGTGTAATACAGTTGTTCGAGCCCGCGAGCGAATGTAATACAGTTGGGGGCCCGGGAGCGAGTGTAATACGTTTGGGGTGCCCGGCAGCGAGTGTAAAACAGTTGGGGGCCCGGGAGCGAGTGTAATACGTTTGGGGGGGCCCGGGAGCGAGTGCAATACAGTTGGGGGCCCGGGAGCAAGTGTAATACAGTTGGGGGCCCGGGAGCGAGTGTAATACAGTTGGGGGCCCGGGAGCGAGTGTAATACAGTTAGGGGCCCGGGAGCGAGTGTAATACAGTTGTTCGGACCCGGGAGCGAGTGTAATACAGTTGGGGGCCCTGGAGCGAATGTAATACAGTTGGGGGCCCGGGAGCGAGTGTGATACAGTTGTTCGAGCCCGCGAGCGAATGTAATACAGTTGGGGGCCCGGGAGCGAGTGTAATACAGTTGTGGGCCCGGGAGCGAGTGTAATACAGTTGTGGGCCTGGGAGCGAGTGTAATACAGTTGTGGGCCCTGGAGCGAGTGTAATACGTTTGGGGGTGCCCGGGAGCGAGTGTAATACAGTTGGGGGTCCAGGAGCGAGTTTAATACAGTTGTGGGCCCTGGAGCGAGTGTAATACAGTTGGTGGCCCGGGAGCGAGTGTAATACAGTTGGTCGGGCCAGGGAGCGAGTGTAATACATTTGGGGGCCCGGGAGCGAGTGTAATACAGTTGAGGACCCGGGACCGAGTGTAATACATTTGGGGGCCCGGGAGCAAGTGTAATACAGTTGAGCGCCCGGGAGCGAGTGTAATACAGGTGGGGGCCCGGGAGCGAGTGTAATACAGTTGGGGGCCCGGGAGCGAGTGTAATACGTTTGGGGGGGCCCGGGAGCGAGTGTAATACAGTTGGGGGCCCGGGAGCAAGTGTAATACAGTTGGTGGCCAGGGAGCGAGTGTAATACAGTTGGGGGCCCGGGAGCGAGTGTAATACAGTTGGGGGGGACCCGGGAGCGAGTGTAATACAGTTGGGGGCCCGGGAGCGAGTGTAATACAGTTGGGGGCCCGGGAGCGAGTGTAATACAGTTGGGGGCCCGGGAGCGAGTGTAATACAGTTGGGGGGCCCGGGAGCGAGTGTAATACAGTTGGGGGCCCGGGAGCGAGTGTAATACAGTTGGGGGGCCGGGAGCGAGTGTAATACGTTTGGGGGTGCCCAGGAGCGAGTGTAATACAGTTGGGGGCCCGGGAGCGAGTGTAATACATTTGGGGGCCTGGAGCGAGTGTAATACATTTGGGGGCCCGGGAGCGAGTGTAACACAGTTGTGGGCCCGGGAGCGAGTGTAATACAGTTGTTCGAGCCCGCGAGCGAATGTAATACAGTTGGGGGCCCGGGAGCGTGTGTAATACAGTTGGGGTCGGGCCCGGGAACGTGTGTAATCCAGTTGAGGGCCCGGGAGCGAGTGTAATACAGTTGGTCGGGCCAGGGAGCGAGTGTAATACATTTGGGGGCCCGGGAGCGAATGTAATACAGTTGGGGGCCAGGGAGCGAGTGTAATACAGTTGTTCGAGCCCGCGAGCGAATGTAATACAGTTGGGGGCCCGGGAGCGAGTGTAATACAGTTGTGGGCCCGGGAGCGAGTGTAATACAGTTGTGGGCCTGGGAGCGAGTGTAATACAGTTGGGGGCCCGGGAGCGAGTGTAATACAGTTGTTCGAGCCCGCGAGCGAGTGTAATACAGTTGTGGGCCTGGAGCGAGTGTAATACGTTTGGGGGTGCCCGGGAGCGAGTGTAATACAGTTGGGGGCCCGGGAGCGAGTGTAATACAGTTAGGGGCCCGGGAGCGAGTGTAATACAGTTGTTCGAGCCCGCGAGCGAATGTAATACAGTTGGGGGCCCGGGAGCGAGTGTAATACGTTTGGGGTGCCCGGGAGCGAGTGTAATACAGTTGGGGGCCCGGGAGCGAGTGTAATACGTTTGGGGGGGCCCGGGAGCGAGTGTAATACAGTTGGGGGCCCGGGAGCAAGTGTAATACAGTTGGGGGCCCGGGAGCGAGTGTAATACAGTTGGGGGCCCGGGAGCGAGTGTAATACAATTAGGGGCCCGGGAGCGAGTGTAATACAGTTGTTTGGACCCGGGAGCGAGTGTAATACAGTTGGGGGCCCTGGAGCGAATGTAATACAGTTGGGGGCCCGGGAGCGAGTGTAATACAGTTGTTCGAGCCCGCGAGCGAATGTAATACAGTTGGGGGCCCGGGAGCGAGTGTAATGCAGCTGTGGGCCCGGGAGCGAGTGTAATACAGTTGTGGGCCTGGGAGCGAGTGTAATACAGTTGTGGGCCCTGGAGCGAGTGTAATACGTTTGGGGGTGCCCGGGAGCGAGTGTAATACAGTTGGGGGTCCAGGAGCGAGTTTAATACAGTTGTGGGCCCTGGAGCGAGTGTAATACAGTTGGTGGCCCGGGAGCGAGTGTAATACAGTTGGTCGGGCCAGGGAGCGAGTGTAATACATTTGGGGGCCCGGGAGCGAGTGTAATACAGTTGAGGGCCCGGGACCGAGTGTAATACATTTGGGGGCCCGGGAGCAAGTGTAATACAGTTGAGCGCCCGGGAGCGAGTGTAATACAGGTGGGGGCCCGGGAGCGAGTGTAATACAGTTGGGGGCCCGGGAGCGAGTGTAATACGTTTGGGGGGGCCCGGGAGCGAGTGTAATACAGTTGGGGGCCCGGGAGCAAGTGTAATACAGTTGGGGGCCAGGGAGCGAGTGTAATACAGTTGGGGGCCCGGGAGCGAGTGTAATACAGTTGGGGGGGACCCGGGAGCGAGTGTAATACAGTTGGGGGCCCGGGAGCGAGTGTAATACAGTTGGGGGCCCGGGAGCGAGTGTAATACAGTTGGGGGCCCGGGAGCGAGTGTAATACAGTTGGGGGGCCCGGGAGCGGGTGTAATACAGTTGGGGGCCCGGGAGCGAGTGTAATACAGTTGGGGGGCCGGGAGCGAGTGTAATACGTTTGGGGGTGCCCAGGAGCGAGTGTAATACAGTTGGGGGCCCGGAGCGAGTGTAATACATTTGGGGGCCTGGAGCGAGTGTAATACATTTGGGGGCCCGGGAGCGAGTGTAATACAGTTGTTCGAGCCCGCGAGCGAATGTAATACAGTTGGGGGCCCGGGAACGAGTGTAATACAGTTGGTCGGGCGAGGGAGCGAGTGTAATACATTTGGGGGCCCGGGAGCGAATGTAATACAGTTGGGGGCCAGGGAGCGAGTGTAATACAGTTGTTCGAGCCCGCGAGCGAATGTAATACAGTTGGGGGCCCGGGAGCGAGTGTAATACAGTTGTGGGCCCGGGAGCGAGTGTAATACAGTTGTGGGCCTGGGAGCGAGTGTAATACAGTTGAGGGCCCGGGAGCGAGTGTAATACATTTAGGGGCCCGGGAGCGAGTGTAATACAGTTGGGGGCCCGGGAGCGAGTGTAATACGTTTGGGGGGGCCCGGGAGCGAGTGTAATACAGTTGGGGGCCCGGGAGCAAGTGTAATACAGTTGGGGGCCAGGGAGCGAGTGTAATACAGTTGAGGGCCCGGGAGCGAGTGTAATACGGTTGGGGGCCCGGGAGCGAGTGTAATACAGTTGGGGGCCCGGGAGCGAGTGTAATACGTTTGGGGGGGCCCGGGAGCGAGTGTAATACAGTTGGGGGCCCGGGAGCAAGTGTAATACAGTTGGGGGCCAGGGAGCGAGTGTAATACAGTTGAGGGCCCGGGAGCGAGTGTAATACAGTTGGGGGGGGGACCCGGGAGCGAGTGTAATACAGTTGGGGGCCCGGGAGCGAGTGTAATACAGTTGTTCGGGCCCTGGAGCGAATGTAATACAGTTGTGGGCCCGGGAGCGAGTGTAATACAGTTGTGGGCCCGGGAGCGAGTGTAATACAGTTGGGGGCCCGGGAGCAAGTGTAATACAGTTGGGGGCCAGGGAGCGAGTGTAATACAGTTGGGGGCCCGGGAGCGAGTGTAATACAGTTGGGGGGGACCCGGGAGCGAGTGTAATACAGTTGGGGGCCCGGGAGCGAGTGTAATACAGTTGGGGGCCCGGGAGCGAGTGTAATACAGTTGGGGGCCCGGGAGCGAGTGTAATACAGTTGGGGGGCCCGGGAGCGGGTGTAATACAGTTGGGGGCCCGGGAGCGAGTGTAATACAGTTGGGGGGCCGGGAGCGAGTGTAATACGTTTGGGGGTGCCCAGGAGCGAGTGTAATACAGTTGGGGGCCCGGGAGCGAGTGTAATACATTTGGGGGCCTGGAGCGAGTGTAATACATTTGGGGGCCCGGGAGCGAGTGTAACACAGTTGTGGGCCCGGGAGCGAGTGTAATACAGTTGTTCGAGCCCGCGAGCGAATGTAATACAGTTGGGGGCCCGGGAACGAGTGTAATACAGTTGGTCGGGCCAGGGAGCGAGTGTAATACATTTGGGGGCCCGGGAGCGAATGTAATACAGTTGGGGGCCAGGGAGCGAGTGTAATACAGTTGTTCGAGCCCGCGAGCGAATGTAATACAGTTGGGGGCCCGGGAGCGAGTGTAATACAGTTGTGGGCCCGGGAGCGAGTGTAATACAGTTGTGGGCCTGGGAGCGAGTGTAATACAGTTGGGGGCCAGGGAGCGAGTGTAATACAGTTGAGGGCCCGGGAGCGAGTGTAATACGGTTGGGGGCCCGGGAGCGAGTGTAATACAGTTGGGGGCCCGGGAGCGAGTGTAATACGTTTGGGGGGGCCCGGGAGCGAGTGTAATACAGTTGGGGGCCCGGGAGCAAGTGTAATACAGTTGGGGGCCAGGGAGCGAGTGTAATACAGTTGAGGGCCCGGGAGCGAGTGTAATACAGTTGGGGGGGGGACCCGGGAGCGAGTGTAATACAGTTGGGGGCCCGGGAGCGAGTGTAATACAGTTGTTCGGGCCCTGGAGCGAATGTAATACAGTTGTGGGCCCGGGAGCGAGTGTAATACAGTTGTGGGCCCGGGAGCGAGTGTAATACAGTTGTGGGCCTGGGAGCGAGTGTAATACAGTTGTGGGCCCTGGAGCGAGTGTAATACGTTTGGGGGTGCCCGGGAGCGAGTGTAATACAGTTGGGGGCCCGGGAGCGAGTGTCATACAGTTGTTCGAGCCCGCGAGCGAATGTAATACAGTTGCGGGGCCGGGAGCGAGTGTAATACGTTTGGGGGTGCCCGGGAGCGAGTGTAATACAGTTGGGGGGCCCGGGAGCGAGTGTAATACATTTGGGGGCCCGGGAGCGAGTGTAATACAGTTGTTGGCCCGGGAGCGTGTGTAATACAGTTGGGGGTCCAGGAGCGAGATTAATACAGTCGGCCTGGGAGAGAGTGTAATACAGTTGGTGGCCCGGGAGCGAGTGTAATACAGTTGGTCGGGCCCTGGAGCGAATGTAATACAGTTGTGGGCCGGGAGCGAGTGTAATACAGTTGAGGGCCCGGGAGCGAGTGTAATACAGTTGAGGGCCCGGGAGCGAGTGTAATACAGTTAGGGGCCCGGGAGCGAGTGTAATACAGTTGTTCGGACCCGGGAGCGAGTGTAATACAGTTGGGGGCCCGGGAGCGAGTGTAATACAGTTGAGGGCCCGGGAGCGAGTGTAATACAGTTAGGGGCCCGGGAGCGAGTGTAATACAGTTGGTCGGGCCCTGGAGCGAATGTAATACAGTTGTGGGCCCGGGAGCGAGTGTAATACAGTTGGGGGCCCGGGAGCGAGTGTAATACAGTTGAGGGCCCGGGAGCGAGTGTAATACAGTTAGGGGCCCGGGAGCGAGTGTAATACAGTTGTTCGGACCCGGGAGCGAGTGTAATACAGTTGGGGGCCCGGGAGCGAGTGTAATACATTTGGGGGCCTGGGAGCGAGTGTAATACAGTTGAGGGCCCGGGAGCGAGTGTAATACAGTTGTGGGCCCGGGAGCGTGTGTAATACATTTGGGGGTCCAGGAGCGAGTTTAATACAGTTGTCGGCCCTGGAGCGAGTGTAATACAGTTGGTGGCCCGGGAGCGAGTGCAATACAGTTGGTCGGGCCAGGGAGCGAGTGTAATACAGGTGGAGGCCCTGGAGCGAATGTAATACAGTTGGGGGCCCGGGAGCGAGTGTAATACAGTTGTTCGAGCCCGCGAGCGAATGTAATACAGTTGTGGGCCCGGGAGCGAGTGTAATACAGTTGTGGGCCTGGGAGCGAGTGTAATACAGTTGTGGGCCCTGGAGCGAGTGTAATACAGTTAGGGGCCAGGGAGCGAGTGTAATACGTTTGGGGGTGCCCGGGAGCGAGTGTAATACAGTTGGGGGGCCCGGGAGCGAGTGTAATACATTTGGGGGCCCTGGAGCGAGTGTAATACAGTTAGGGGCCCGGGAGCGGGTGTAATACATTTGGGGGCCCGGGAGCGAGTGTAATACATTTGGGGGCCCGGGAGCGAGTGTAATACAGTTGTTGGCCCGGGAGCGTGTGTAATACAGTTGGGGGTCCAGGAGCGAGATTAATACAGTTGTGGGCCCGGGAGAGAGTGTAATACAGTTGGGGGCCCGGGAGCGAGTGTAATACATTTGGGGGCCTGGGAGCGAGTGTAATACAGTTGAGGGCCCGGGAGCGAGTGTAATACAGGTGGGGGCCCTGGAGCAAATGTAATACAGTTGGGGGCCCGGGAGCGAGTGTAATACAGTTGTGGGCCTGGGAGCGAGTGTAATACTGTTGTGGGCCCTGGAGCGAGTGTAATACAGTTGGGGGCCCGGGAGCGAGTGTAATACAGTTGGTGGCCCTGGAGCGAGTGTAATACAGTTGGGGGCCCGGGAGCGAGTGTAATACAGTTGTGGGCCTGGGAGCGAGTGTAATACAGTTGAGAGCCCGGGAGCGAGTGTAATACAGTTGGGGGCCCGGGAGCGAGTGTAATACAGTTGGGGGCCCGGGAGCGAGTGTAATACAGTTGGGGGGGGACCCGGGAGCGAGTGTAATACAGTTGGGGGCCCGGGAGCGAGTGTAATACAGTTGGTCGGGCCCTGGAGCGAATGTAATACAGTTGGGGGCCCGGGAGCGAGTGTAACACATTTGTGGGCCCGGGAGCGAGTGTAATACAGTTGTGGGCCTGGGAGCGAGTGTAATACAGTTGTGGGCCCTGGAGCGAGTGTAATACGTTTGGGGGTGCCCGGGAACGAGTGTAATACAGTTGGGGGCCCGGGAGCGAGTGTAATACAGTTAGGGGCCCGGGAGCGAGTGTAATACAGTTGTTCGAGCCCGCGAGCGAATGTAATACAGTTGGGGGCCCGGGAGCGAGTGTAATACAGTTGGGGGTGCCCGGGAGCGAGTGTAATACAGTTGGGGGGCCCGGGAGCGAGTGTAATACAGTTGGGGGGGGCCCCGGGAGCGAGTGTAATACAGTTGGGGGCCCGGGAGCGAGTGTAATACAGTTGGTCGGGCCCTGGAGCGAATGTAATACAGTTGGGGGCCCGGGAGCGAGTGTAACACAGTTGTGGGCCCGGGAGCGAGTGTAATACAGTTGTGGGCCTGGGAGCGAGTGTAATACAGTTGTGGGCCCTGGAGCGAGTGTAATACGTTTGGGGGTGCCCGGGAGCGAGTGTAATACAGTTGGGGGTCCAGGAGCGAGTTTAATACAGTTGTGGGCCCTGGAGCGAGTGTAATACAGTTGGTGGCCCGGGAGCGAGTGTAATACAGTTGTGGGCCCGGGAGCGTGTGTAATACAGTTGGGGGTCCAGGAGCGAGTTTAATACAGTTGTCGGCCCTGGAGCGAGTGTAATACAGTTGGTGGCCCGGGAGCGAGTGCAATACAGTTGGTCGGGCCAGGGAGCGAGTGTAATACAGGTGGGGGCCCTGGAGCGAATGTAATACAGTTGGGGGCCCTGTAGCGAGTGTAATACAGTTGTTCGAGCCCGTGAGCGAGTGTAATACAGTTGTGGGCCCTGGAGCGAGTGTAATACGTTTGGGGGTGCCCGGGAGCGAGTGTAATACAGTTGGGGGCCCGGGAGCGAGTGTAATACAGTTAGGGGCCCGGGAGCGAGTGTAATACATTTGGGGGCCCCGGGAGCGAGTGTAATACAGTTGTTGGCCCGGGAGCGTGTGTAATACAGTTGGGGGTCCAGGAGCGAGATTAATACAGTTGTGGGCCCGGGAGAGAGTGTAATACAGTTGGGGGCCCGGGAGCGAGTGTAATACATTTGGGGGCCTGGGAGCGAGTGTAATACAGTTGAGGGCCCGGGAGCGAGTGTAATACAGTTGAGGGCCCGGGAGCGAGTGTAATACAGTTGGGGGCCCGGGAGCGAGTGTAATACGTTTGGGGGGCCCGGGAGCGATGTAATACAGTTGGGGGCCCCGGGAGCGAGTGTAATACAGTTGAGGGCCCGGGAGCGAGTGTAATAGAGTTAGGGGCCCGGGAGCGAGTGTAATACAGTTGTTCGGACCCGGGAGCGAGTGTAATACAGTTGGGGGCCCGGGTGCGAGTGTAATACATTTGGGGGCCTGGGAGCGAGTGTAATACAGTTGAGGGCCCGGGAGCGAGTGTAATACAGTTGTGGGCCCGGGAGCGTGTGTAATACAGTTGGGGGTCCAGGAGCGAGTTTAATACAGTTGTCGGCCCTGGAGCGAGTGTAATACAGTTGGTGCCCCGGGAGCGAGTGCAATACAGTTGGTCGGGCCAGGGAGCGAGTGTAATACAGGTGGGGGCCCTGGAGCGAATGTAATACAGTTGGGGGCCCGGGAGCGAGTGTAATACAGTTGTTCGAGCCCGCGAGCGAGTGTAATACAGTTGTGGGCCCTGGAGCGAGTGTAATACGTTTGGGGGTGCCCGGGAGCGAGTGTAATACAGTTGGGGGCCCGGGAGCGAGTGTAATACAGTTGTTCGAGCCCGCGAGCGAATGTAATACAGTTGGGGGCCCGGGAGCGAGTGTAATACGTTTGGGGGTGCCCGGGAGCGAGTGTAATACAGTTGGGGGCCCGGGAGCCAGTGTAATACGTTTGGGGGGGCCCGGGAGCGAGTGTAATACAGTTGGGGGCCCGGGAGCAAGTGTAATACAGTTGGGGGCCCGGGAGCGAGTGTAATACAGTTGGGGCCCGGGAGCGAGTGTAATACAGTTGGGGGCCCTGGAGCGAATGTAATACAGTTGGGGGCCCGGGAGCGAGTGTAATACAGTTGTTCGAGCCCGCGAGCGAATGTAATACAGTTGGGGCCCGGGAGCGAGTGTAATACAGTTGTGGGCCCGGGAGCGAGTGTAATACAGTTGTGGGCCTGGGAGCGAGTGTAATACAGTTGTGGGCCCTGGAGCGAGTGTAATACGTTTGGGGGTGCCCGGGAGCGAGTGTAATACAGTTGGGGGTCCAGGAGCGAGTTTAATACAGTTGTGGGCCCTGGAGCGAGTGTAATACAGTTGGTGGCCCGGGAGCGAGTGTAATACAGTTGGTCGGGCCAGGGAGCGAGTGTAATACATTTGGGGGCCCGGGAGCGAGTGTAATACAGTTGAGGGCCCGGGACCGAGTGTAATACATTTGGGGGCCCGGGAGCAAGTGTAATACAGTTGAGCGCCCGGGAGCGAGTGTAATACAGGTGGGGGCCCGGGAGCGAGTGTAATACAGTTGGGGGCCCGGGAGCGAGTGTAATACGTTTGGGGGGGCCCGGGAGCGAGTGTAATACAGTTGGGGGCCCGGGAGCAAGTGTAATACAGTTGGGGGCCAGGGAGCGAGTGTAATACAGTTGGGGGCCCGGGAGCGAGTGTAATACAGTTGGGGGGGACCCGGGAGCGAGTGTAATACAGTTGGGGGCCCGGGAGCGAGTGTAATACAGTTGGGGGCCCGGGAGCGAGTGTAATACAGTTGGGGGGCCCGGGAGCTAGTGTAATACAGTTGGGGGCCCGGGAGCGAGTGTAATACAGTTGGGGGGCCGGGAGCGAGTGTAATACGTTTGGGGGTGCCCAGGAGCGAGTGTAATACAGTTGGGGGCCCGGGAGCGAGTGTAATACATTTGGGGGCCCGGGAGCGAGTGTAACACAGTTGTGGGCCCGGGAGCGAGTGTAATACAGTTGTTCGAGCCCGCGAGCGAATGTAATACAGTTGGGGGCCCGGGAGCGTGTGTAATACAGTTGGGGTCGGGCCCGGGAACGTGTGTAATCCAGTTGAGGGCCCGGGAGCGAGTGTAATACAGTTGTGGGCCTGGGAGCGAGTGTAATACATTTGGGGGCCCGGGAGCGAGTGTAATACAGTTAGGGGCCCGGGAGCAAGTGTAATACAGTTGAGGGCCCGGGAGCGAGTGTAATACAGTTGGGGGCCCGGGAGCGAGTGTAATACAGTTGGGGGCCCGGGAGCGAGTGTAATACAGTTGGGGGGGGGGGGACCCGGGAGCGAGTGTAATACAGTTGGGGGCCCGGGAGCGAGTGTAATACAGTTGGTCGGGCCCTGGAGAGAATGTAATACAGTTGGGGGCCCGGGAGCGAGTGTAATACAGTTGGGGGCCCGGGAGCGAGTGTAATACAGTTGGGGGTCCAGGAGCGAGATTAATACAGTTGTGGGCCCTGGAGTGAGTGTAATACAGTTGGTGGCCCGGGAGCAAGTGTAATACGGTTGGGTGCCCGGGAGCAAGTGTAATACAGTTGGGGGCCCGGGAGCGAGTGTAATACAGTTGTTCGAGCCCGCGAGCGAATGTAATACAGTTGGGGGCCCGGGAGCATGTGTAATACAGTTGGGGTCGGGCCCGGGAACGTGTGTAATACAGTTGAGGGCCCGGGAGCGAGTGTAATACAGTTGTGGGCCTGGGAGCGAGTGTAATACATTTGGGGGCCCGGGAGCGAGTGTAATACAGTTAGGGGCCCGGGAGCAAGTGTAATACAGTTGAGGGCCCGGGAGCGAG
Organism: Malacoraja senta; assembly: GCA_038087875.1. NCBI lineage: Eukaryota > Metazoa > Chordata > Chondrichthyes > Rajiformes > Rajidae > Malacoraja > Malacoraja senta. The sequence goes on along the minus strand of JAXLNO010002690.1, from coordinate 596,254 downwards.
TGTAATACAGTTGGGGGCCCGGGAGCGAGTGTAATACAGTTGGGGGCCCGGGAGCGAGTGTAATACAGTTGGGGGGGGGACCCGGGAGCGAGTGTAATACAGTTGGGGGCCCGGGAGCGAGTGTAATACAGTTGGTCGGGCCCTGGAGAGAATGTAATACAGTTGGGGGCCCGGGAGCGAGTGTAATACAGTTGGGGGCCCGGGAGCGAGTGTAATACAGTTGGGGGCCCGGGAGCGAGTGTAATACCGTTGGGGGCCCGGGAGCAAGTGTAATACAGTTGGGGGCCCGGGAGCGAGTGTAATACAGTTGGGGGCCCGGGAGCGAGTGTAATACAGTTGTTCGAGCCCGCGAGCGAATGTAATACAGTTGGGGGCCCGGGAGCGTGTGTAATACAGTTGGGGTCGGGCCCGGGAACGTGTGTAATACAGTTGAGGGCCCGGGAGCGAGTGTAATACAGTTGTGGGCCTGGGAGCGAGTGTAATACATTTGGGGGCCCGGGAGCGAGTGTAATACAGTTAAGGGCCTGGGAGCAAGTGTAGTACAGTTGAGGGCCCGGGAGCGAGTGTAATACAGTTGGGGGCCCGGGAGCGAGTGTAATACAGTTGGGGGCCCGGGAGCGAGTGTAATACGTTTGGGGGGGCCCGGGAGCGGGTGTAATACTGTTGGGGGCCCGGGAGCGAGTGTAATACATTTGAGGGCCCGGGAGCGAGTGTAATACAGTTGGGAGCCCGGGAGCGAGTGTAATATAGTTGGGGGCCCGGGAGCGTGTGTAATACAGTTGGGGTCGGGCCCGGGAGCGAGTGTAATACAGTTGAGGGCCCGGGAACGTGTGTAATACAGTTGAGGGCCCGGGAGCGAGTGTAATACAGTTGGAGTCGGGCCCGGGAGCGAGTGTAATACATTTGAGGGCCCGGGAACGTGTGTAATACAGTTGAGGGCCCGGGAGCGTGTGTAATACAGTAGGTCGGGCCCGGGAGCGAGTGTAATAGTTGGGTTCCCGGGAGCAAGTGTAATACATTTGGGGGCCCGGGAGCGAGTGTAATACAGTTGGGGCCCGGGAGCGAGTGTAATACAGTTGGGGGCCCGGGAGCAAGTGTAATACATTTGGGGGCCCGGGAGCGAGTGTAATACATTTGGGGGCCCGGGAGCGAGTGTAATACAGTTGGGGGCCCGGGAGCGAGTGTAATACAGTTGGGGGCCCGGGAGCGAGTGTAATACAGTTGGGGGCCCGGGAGCGTGTGTAATACAGTTGGGGTCCCAGGAGCGAGTGTAATACAGTTGGGGGCCCGGGAGCGAGTGTAATACAGTTGGGGGCCCGGGAGCGAGTGTAATACAGTTGGGGGCCCGGGAGCGAGTGTAATACAGTTGGGCGCCCGGGAGCGAGTGTAATACCGTTGCGGGCCCGGGAGCGAGTGTAATACCGTTGCGGGCCCGGGAGCGAGAGAGTGGGGAGAGAGTGGGGGAGAGAGAGGAGAGAGAGGGGAGAGGGCTGGGGGAGAGAGCTGGGGGGAGAGAGCTGGGGGAGAGAGCAGGGGGGAGAGAGAGAGGAGAGGGGGGAAGAGGGGGAGAGAGATGAGAGAGCTGGGGGGTTAGAGAAAGGGAGAGAAAGAGAGGGCAGAGAAAGGGATGGGAGGGAGAGAGGTGAGAGAGGGGAGAGAGAGGGTAAGAGAGAGGGAGAAGTAGAGGGTGTGAGGGAGGGGGAGAGAGTGGTGGAGAGGGGGAGTGAGAGTGGGGAGAAAGGGTTGAGAGAGTGGGTTGGGAGAGAGAGACCGGGAGGGAGAGAGACGGGACAGAGAAGACGGGGAGAGAGGGAGGCGAGAGAGAGAGTGGAGAGAGGGAAAGAGGTGGAGAGCGAGAGAGAGGGTGGAGAGAGGGGGAGAGGGGAGAGAGAGGGGAGGGGGATGGATGGTAGAGAGGGTGCAGAGAGGGGGGAGAAAGAGTGGGGAGAGATGGGGATAGAGAGAAGGGGGAAGAGTGAGAGGGGGTAGAGAGAGAGGGGGTGGGAGAGAGGGGGGGAGAGGGCGGAGGGAGAGAGAAAGGGGAGAGAGAGAGAGAGAGTGGAGAGAGAGAGAGGGGGGAGTGAGAGAGGGTCGGGAGAGAGAGAGGGGGGAAGAGAGAGGGGGTGAGGAAGTGGAGGATAGAGGGAAGAAGAAAGAGGGGAGAGAAAGAGAGAGAGGGGAGAGGAGAGAGAGAGGGAGGGGTAGAGAGGGGGGTGTTTGAAGGAGAGAGAGAGTGAAGGGGAATGAGCGAGAGGGGGAGGGTGGGAAGAGAGAGGGGGAGAGACGGGGGAGAGAGAGGGGGGCGAGACAGAGAGGGGGAGACAGCGGGAGAGACAGGGAGCGAGAGAGTGAGAGAGAGAAAAAGAGAGAGAGAGAGAGAGAGAGAGAGAGAGAGAGAGGGGGGGGGAGAGAGGGGCGGAGAGAGGGGAGAAGAGAGAGAGATAGAGAGAGAGAGAGAGAGAGAGAGAGAGAGAGAGAGAGAGAGAGAGAGAGAGAGAAAAGAGAGAGAGAGAGAGAGAGAGAGAGAGAGAGAGAGAGAGAGAGAGAGGAGGGAGAGAGAGGGGATAGAGAGACGTGAGAGAGAGGAGGGGGAGATGGATTAGAGGGGGGAGAGAGAGAGGAGATTAGAGACACTGGGAGGGGGAGAGACAGAGAGGGGGAGATATAGATAGGGAGAGAGAGGGACGAGGGAGAGAGAGAGGGGAGAGAGAGAGGGAAACTGACAGAGGGGGAGGGAAAGGTGAGAGAGGGGGAGAGAGGAGAGAGAGGGTTGAGCGGGAGGGAGAGAGCTGGGGAGAGAGAGGGGGAGAGGGAGTGAGGGGAAGAGAGAGATGAAGATAGAGAAAGAGGGGAGAGAGAGAGGAGAGGGAGTGGGGAGAGAGAGCTTGGGGGTAGAGAAAGGGAGAGAGAGAGGGGAGATAGGTGATAAAGAGGGGAGAGGTGAGAGAGAGAGGTAGAGGGTGAGAGAGAGGGAGCAATAGAGGGAAGAGAGGGAGATGGGGAGAGAGGGAGAGGGAGAGAGGGGCGATAGAGGGGAGTGAGAGAGAGACGGTGAGAGAGAATGACGGGGAGAGAGAGAGACAGAGAAAGGGAGAGGGGGAGAGATAGAGAGAAAGGGGAGAGAGAGAGATAGGGAGGAGGAGAGAAAGAGGGACAGGGGGGAGAGAGAGGGGGAGAGACAGGGAGAGTTAGAAAGGGGGAGAGAGAGAGAGGGGGAGAGAGAGAAGGGAGGAAGAGAGGGGGAGAGAGAAGGGGAGAAAGAGAGGGGGGAGAAAATGAGTGGGAGTGAGAGGGGGAGAGAGAGGGGGGCGAAGAGAGGGGGTGAGGGAGAGAGGAGAAAGAGAAGGGGAGCAGGGGTGCAAGATTGGGGGGAGAGAGAGGGGGTGAGAGAAAGGTGGAGAGACAGAGTAGAGAGAGAGACATTGCACAGAGAGAGGGGGCGAGAGAGATGGGGGAGAGTTAATGTGGCAGAGAGAGGGGAGATAGAGAGAGGGTGTGAGATAAAGGCGGAGAGAGAGGGGGAGATATGGGGAGCCAGAGAGGGGAGAGAGATGGAGGGTAAGAGAGAAGGGGAGGGACAGAGGGGGGAAAGAGAGAGGGAGATAGAGAGGGAGAGAGAGAGGGGGGAGAGAGAGGGAGAGAGAGAGAGAGATGGAGAGAGAGAGAGATGGTGAGAGAGAGGGGGAGAGAGAGGGGGAGAGGGAGGGAGAGAGAGAGGGAGATAGAGAGGGAGAGAGAGAGGGAGAGAGAGACCGGGAGAGAGAGGGGTAGGGGAGAAAGAAGGGGGGAGAGAGAGGGGCAGAGAGTGAGGGGAGAGAGAGAGGGGAGAGGAGAGGGGGAGTGAGAGACGTGGAGGGAGAGTGACGGGGAGAGAGAGAAACGGAGAGACGGAGAGAGAGAGCCGGAGAGAGAGACGGAGAGTGAAAGAGACAGAGAGGTGTAGAGAGTGAGCGGGAGAGAGAGACAGAGGGGGAGGACAGAAGGGGGAGTGGGGGAGTAAGAAGGGGAAAGAGAGAGGGAGAGAGAGAGAAGTGGGGAGAGAGAGGAACGGAGAGAGGGGAGGGAGAGAGGGAGGGGAGAGAGAAGGGGAGAAAGAGAGGGGGAGAGAGAGAGACGGGGAGAGTGAGTGATAGAGAGGGGGGAAGAGAGAGGGAGAGAGCGATGGAGGGAGAGGGGGAGAGAGAGGGGCGAGAGAGATGGAGAGAGCGAGTGATAGGGAGAGGGAGAAACATGGAGAGACGGAGAGAGGCGGAGAGAGAGGGTGTGAGAGAGGGGAGATAGAGGGGGGATAGAGTGAAGGGGAGAGAGAGAGAGAGAGAGGTGTGAGGGAGAAAGAAGGGGGCGAGAGAGAAGGGCAGAGAGTGAGGGGTGAGAGAGGGGAGAGGGAGAGGGGGAGTGAGAGACGTGGAGAGAGAGTGACGGGAATAGAGAGAAACGGAGAGATGGAGAGAGAGAGAGACGGAGAGAGAGAGACAGGGAGAGAGAGAGGGAGAGGGAGAGAGAGGTGTAGAGAGTGAGCGGGAGGGAGACGGAGAGAGAGGGAGATGGGGGAGATAGAGACGGAGAGAGAAAGAGATGGAGAGAGAGATAGAAAGGCGGAGGAGAGGGGTGAGAGAGGGGGAGAGGGAAGGGGGAGAGAGTGAGGGAGAGTGAAGTGGGGAGAGAGGGCGAGTGAGAGAGGAAAGAGAAAGGGAGAGATAGTGAGTGGAGAGAGAGAAGGGGAGAGAGAGAGAGGGGAACAGAGAAAGGGGCACAGAGAGTGGGAGAGAAAGAGGATGGTGGGTGAGAGGAGGAGAGGGGGAGAGAGAGGGCAAGAGATAGAGAGGGGGAAAGAGAGAGGGTGTGAGAGCGAGGGGGATAGAGAGAGGGGGAGAGAGAGAGGGGAGAGACAGAAAGGGGAGAGAGAGGGGGGGAAGAGGGAGAGAGAGAGGTGGGAGAGAGGGTGAGGGAGAGGAGAGAGGGGGAGAGAGATAGAAGGGGGGAGAGAGAGGGGGTGAGAGGGGGGGAAGAGAGGGGGAAGAGGGAGGGGGAAGAGGGAGGGGGAAGAGGGAGGGGGAGAGAGTGAGTGAGAGGGAGAGAGAGTGAGAGGGAGAGAGAGAGTTGGTGACGGGAGAGAGGGAGAAAGGGGAGAGAGGGGGAGAGAAGGGAGAGAGGAGTGAGAGAGTGAGATGCGGAAAGAGGGGAGAGAGAGAGGGAGGGGAGAGAGAGGGGAAATGGAGTGGGAGAGAGCGGGGGAGAGAGAGGGGGGCAGAGAGAGAGAGATGGGTAGAGAGGGAGAGAGAGAAAGGGGAGAGGGGGAGAGAGAGAGGGAGGGGGTGAGAGACGGGGAGAGAGAGTGATGGGGAGAGAGTGAAATGGAGAGAGAGGAGAGAGCTAGAGAGAGGGGGAGAGAGAGGGGACGAGAGTGAAGGGGGTTGAGGGGAGAGAGAGAGGGGGGAGAGTGAGCGGGAGAGATACGGAGAGAGAGAAGATGGGGAGACACAGAGACATGGAGAGAAAGAGATGGAATGAGAGATAGAAAGGCTGAGAGAGAGAGGGGGTGAGAGAAGGGGGAGTGGGAAGGGGGAGAGAGTGGGGGAGAGAGAGTGAGCGAAGAGGAGGAGGGGAGAGAGAGAGGAGAGAGAGGGGCGAGAGAGAAAGAGGGGCAGATAGAGAGGTGGAGAGGGGAGAGTCAGAAAGGGGGAGAGAGAGGGGGAAGAGAGAAATGGGCACAGAGAGAGGGGGAGAGAGAGAGAGGGGAGAGAGAGAGACGGGGAGAGAGAGGGGGAGAGGGGGAGAGTGAGTGAGGGACAGAGAGGTGGGGGAAGAGAGAGGGAGAGAGAGAGAGCGAGGGAGGGAGAGGGGGAGAGAGAGATGGGGCGAGAGAGGGGGAGGGGGACAGAGGAAAGAGGGAGATATAGGCGGAGAGTGAGGGCGAGCGAGAGAGGAGGGAGAGAGAGAGAGGGAGAGAGAGTGAGGAGAGAATGGGATAGAGAGAAGGGGTGTGAGAGAGATGGAGAGACGGGAAGAGAGAAAGAGGCACAGAGAGAGGGGGAGAGAAAGAGGGTGGCAGGAGAGGGAGCGAGAGAGGAAGGGGGAGATATAGAGAGGTGGAGATAGAGAGGGGAGACAGAAAGGGGATAGAGTGAGGGAGGGAGAGAGATCGAGACGTGGGCGAGAGAGTGGGGTTGAGGGGGTGAGAGAGAGGGGGAGAGGGAGATATAGAGATGAGGTGGGGAGAGAGAGGCCGTGGAGAGAGAAAGGGGAGAAAGATGGGGAAGAGAGAGAGGAAAGAGAGGGGGGTGAGAAGCTGGGAGAGAGAGAGGCGGGAGAGAGAAGGGTGTGAGAGAGAGGGAGAGAGAGTGTGCCCGGAAGAGAAGGGGGTGAATGAATAAGTTTATTGGCCAAGTATTCACACACAAGGAATTTGCCTCGGTGCTCCACCCGCAAGTGACAACGACATACAGTGACAGACAGAAAGAGAGAGGGGGGGAGAGAGATAGAGAGAGGTGCGGTGAGAGTGGGGGAGAGAGAGGTGGGGGAGAGAGAAGGCGGAGAGAGGTGTGGTTGTTCTTCATCCAATGGGGGGGGGAGGGAGGAGGCGGGACCTGGATCGGCAGGTGACCGACGCTTGTCGCGTCCACATCATCCAATCAGGTGCGAACCTGCCGGGACTGACGTCCTTCTCATCCAATCAGCGAGCCCGGGGGCGGGGCCTCCGGCTGATTGATTGACGTCCGTTGTCTCCAATCAGGGCGGCTGGAAGTGGATAGAGCGGGACCTGCCCGTATTTGGGAGGCGGCCGGAAGTGGAGGGAGGGAGGAACAACAATGGCGACGAAGAGGTTGGATCAGCTGACGGAGCCACTCAGTTCACAGGCGGCCGTCTCCATCCGGTGAGTGTAGAGCGAGAGGGCGAGCACAGCCCGCAGAGAAGCCGCCGCCCCTCCTCCTTCTTCTTCTTCTTCTCCTCCTTCATCGCAACCGCCGTCGTCGTTGCCGCCGCCATCTTGGTTACTAGGGCCCTGCGTCGTGGCGTCATCGCGTCGTCCTCCGCCCATTGGTTGCCGGCTACGTCACCGCCCGCTCCGATTGCCGCCGCCGCTCAGCGCCCGCCGGTGACGTCACGCGAGGGGCGGTCGCTCTTCCATTGGCTCCTCCTCCTCGCAATGCCCCATGGGAGTCGTAGTCTTTCTCTGTTTTCTTTTTATTGGCGAGAGATCTCCCAGAGGGGAGAATGAAATTCCTCAAGAATGTCCTTCCTCAGATTTGGAGACCAAAACTGCACACAATACTCCAGGTGTGGCCTCACCAGGGCCCTGTACAACTGCAGAAGGACCTCTTTGCTCCTGTACTCAACTCCATATAACCATAACAGCACGGAAACAGGCCATCTCGGCGCTTCAAGTCCGTGCCGAACGCCTTTATTTTTTATTTTTTGCTTCCCCCTAGTCCCATCTACCTGCACTCAGACCATAACCCTCCACTCCTTTCCCGTCCATATACCCATCCAATCTATTTTTAAAGGATAACATCGAACCTGCCTCCACCACTTCCACTGGAAGCTCATTCCACACAGCTACCACTCTCTGAGTAAAGAAGTTCCCCCTAATGTTACCCCTAAACTTCTGTCCCTTAATTCTCAAGTCATGTCCCCTTGTTTGAATCTTCCCTACTCTCAATGGGAAAAGCTTATCCACGTCCACTCTGTCTAACCCGCTCATAATTTTAAAGACCTCTATCAAGTCCCCTCTTAACCTTCTGCGCTCCAAAGAATAAAGACCTAACTTGTTCAACCTTTCTCTGTAACTTAGTTGCTGAAACCCAGGCAACATTCTAGTAAATCTCCACTGTACTCTCTCTATTTTGTTGACATCCTTCCTATAATTAGGCGACCAAAATTGTACTCCATACTCCAGAATTGGCCTCACCAATGCCTTGTACAATTTTAACATTACATCCCAACTTCTATATTCAATGCTCTGATTTATAAAGGCCAGCACACCAAAAGCTTTCTTTACCACCCTATCTACATGAGATTCCACCTTCACGGAACTATGCACAGTTATTCCTAGATCCCTCTGTTCAACTGCATTCCTCAATTCGCTACCATTTACCATGTACGTCCTATTTTGATTTGTCCTGCCGAGATGTAGCACCTCACATTTGTCAGCATTAAACTCCATCTGCCATCTTTCAGCCCACTCTTCCAAATGGCCTAAACCTCTCTGTGGACTTTGAAAATCTTCTTCATTATCCACAACACCACCTATCTTAGTATCATCTGCATACTTACTAATCCAATTTTCCACACCATCATCCAGATCATTGATGTACATGACAAACAACAGTGGACCCAACACAGACCCCTGAGGCACCCCACTAGTCACCGGCCTCCAACCTGACAAACAGCCATCCACCATTACTCTCTGGCATCTCCCATTCAGCCACTGTTGAATCCATCTTGCTACTCCACCATTAATACCCAACAATTGAATCTTCTTAACCAACCTTCCATGAGGAACCTTGTCAAAGGCCTTACTGAAGTCCATATAGACAACATCCACTGCTTTACCCTCACCAATTTCGCTAGTAACCTCTTCGAAAAATTCAAGAAGATTAGTCAAGCATGACCTTCCAGGCACAAATCCATGTTGACTGTTCCTAATCAGACCCTGCTTATCCAGATGCTTATATATATTATCTTTAAGTATCCTTTCCATTAATTTACCCACCACTGACATCAAACTAACAGGTCTATAATTGCTAGGTTTACTCTTAGAACCCTTTTTAAACAACGGAACAACATGCGCAGTACGCCAATCCTCCGGCACTATTCCCGTTTCTAATGACATTTGAAATATTTCTGTCATAGCCCCTGCTATTTCTACACTAACTTCCCTCAATGTCCTAGGGAATATCCTGTCAGGACCTGGAGACTTATCCGTTTTCATATTTTTCAAAAGTGTCTGCACCTCCTCTTCTTTGAATCTCACAGTTTCCATTGCTACTCTGCTTGTTTCCCTTACCTCACATAATTCCATATCCTTCTCCTTGGTGAATACCGAAGAAAAGAAATTGTTCAATATCTCCCCCATCTCTTTTGGCTCTGCAGATAGCTGTCCACTCTGACTCTCTAATGGACCAATTTTATTCCTTGTTATCCTTTTGCTATTAATATAGCTGTAGAAACCCTTTGGATTTCATGATACTCCACTTACTTTGGTAAATATATATGCCCCTAACTTTGATAACCCCCACTTTTTCAATAAAATTTTCAACATAATTGCAGAGTCAAACTATCAAAATGTTATAATAGGAGGAGACTTTAACTGTGTTTTAGATCCGTACTTAGATAAATCAAGTCAAAAACAGAGAGGGAATATGAAATCGAAAACTGGGGAACTTCTCAATACCTATATAAACAACACTAATATAGCAGATGTTTGGAGAATTGTTAATCCAACTGGCAGGGAATACTCGTTTTACTCAATGGTACATAAGACATACTCACGTATAGACTACTTTCTGCTGGATACAAAATTAATCCCCCAAACATCTAATGCAATATACCACACAAACTCGATTTCAGACCATTCTCCACTAACTTTATTTTTAAAACTGGAAGGATTGTCTAAGAATAAATCGTTTTGGAGATTTAATTCTCAAATTCTAAAAGATCCACAAGCGAGTATATATTTAAAAGAACAAATGGAGGTCTTTTTTCAAATAAATGATACTCCAGATATATCGCCTACTGTATTATGGGAATCTTTTAAAGCATACATTAGGGGCATTATAATTTCATATCAAGCTTTTCAAAATAAAAAGAATAAGAATGAACAAAGACAGTTAGAAGAACTTATTAGACAAATGGATATAGATAATGCTAAAGATCCATCAATAGATAAACATAATAAAATAATAATTTTGAAATTTATATTAAATAAATTATTATCTGCCAAACTTATAAGACTTTTTCAAATTACAAAACAAGAGCACTTTGAATTTGGGGATAAACCGCATAAACTTTTGGCTCGCCAGCTAAAAAAACGAGAAAAGGAACATACTATACCAAAGATCAAATCAGATAAAGGGGAATTATTAACAACACCAAAGGATATTAATAATAGATTTGCGCAATTTTATGAGAATTTGTATACATCTAAAACGACAATTGATTCCAATAATATCACAAAGTTCTTGGATACCTGTAACCTTCCAAAGTTAGAACTGAAGGAACAAGAGGAACTGGGTGCACAAATCTCAATTAAGGAATTAGAAGATACAATAAACTCACTAAAGAATGGAAAAACACCAGGCCCTGACGGATTTACTAATGAATTTTATAAAAGCTTTTACGATAAAATAATACCAAGATTACAAAAAATGTACCAATATGCTTTTAAAAAACGAATACTACCTGATACATTAGCGGAATCAACGATTACATTAATACCTAAGAAAAATAAAGACTTAGAAGAACCTGGTTCATATAGAGCTATAGCATTGTTAAACACAGATCAAAAAATATTAGCGAAAACATTAGCTAGAAGATTAAGTAAATACATTAGTAAATTAATAAACCCAGATCAGACGGGGTTTATCCCTAAGAGATACTCATCTAACAATATGAGACGTCTACTCAACATAATGCACTCACACAAATCTGAAGATCAAGAATTATCAATTATTTCGCTGGATGCTGAAAAAGCATTTGATCAAGTAGAATGGAATTATATGGACAAAGTATTACAAAAATGTCAACTGGGGGAGAATTTTATTCTATGGATCAAGTTACTATATAACAAACCTACAGCTAGAATACTAACTAATAACATATTATCCTCGAAATTCCAACTATCAAGGGGAAATAGACAAGGATGCTCCTTATCTCCACAGCTGTTTGCTCTCATTATTGAACCGCTAGCAGAAAAAATTAGAATACACCCTGATATCCATGGATATAATACTAAAGATTCATATAATAAAATATCTTTATACGCGGATGATATATTACTGTACATTACAAAACCTCAAATCACTATACCAAATATATTAAATTTAATTGAAGATTTTGGATCTTTTTCTGGATATAGAATAAATTGGAATAAAAGTGAAATTATGTCAATAAAACCGAAAGATTCAACACATCTTTTAAAATTCCCTTTTAAAATAGCTACAGAAAAATTTAAATATTTGGGAATCGAAATTACCAGATCATATCAAGGTATGTTTAGGGCAAATTTTGACCCCTTACTTAATAAATTAAACACACTAATTAAATTCTGGAAAACGCTCCCGATGTCTTTAATAGGCCGAATAAACGCAATAAAAATGATCTTTTTACCACAAATTTTATACCTATTTCAATCAATTCCTATATACTTACCAAAGAAGTTTTTTTAAAAACTCGACTCAGATATCACTAATTTTATATGGGACTATAAATCACATAGAATACAAAAAACTCATCTGAATAAACCTAAAGTATTAGGGGGTTTAGCACTACCTAATTTTATGTATTATTATTGGTCAGTAAATATTAAAAATATGATTCAACTGATGGATAACTCCGCCCAGCAAGTGGACTGGATTGTAATGGAGAAAGAGGATTGCTCCTCTAGAAACATTGGAGCGATCCTCCTCTCTCCAATGAAATTGAATAACATAAATTATAATAAGAACCCAATTATTCATAGTACAATCCGAATTTGGAAACAAATAAAACAAAATTTAAAATTAAGAAATTTATCACTTTTATTACCTATAGTCAATAACCCTTCGTTTAATCCTTCTATTATAGATAAAGCTTATACACAATGGGATAGATTAGGAATTAAAACGCTTGGTGACTTGTATGAAACTGGAAAATTACTTTCATTTCAACAATTACAAATAAAATATAAACTCGGAAATAATCAATATTTTAAATATTTTCAAATATGCGACTATTTGAAAAAATATACAAAAGATCATCATAATAACCCAGTAGATGTACTGGACGAGGCAATGCAGATAAAAGCGGAATCAGCAAACTTAATATCATATTTGTATAATATTATCTTAAATGTACAAATACCATCTACAGAGGGTATCAGAAGAGACTGGGAACAAGAGTTAGCTATTAAAATTTCAAAGGAAAGTTGGAATGAATACTTATTAAACGTGCATAAATGCTCGATTAATGTAAGACACACTTTAATACAATTTAAAATTTTACATAGATTATATTATTCGAAAACTAAAATTCATAAAATTTTCCCAAATGTATCATCTATTTGTGATAAATGTCAATCCCAAGAAGCTACCATAGCGCACTCATTCGTTTCTTGTACAAAAATTCAAACATTTTGGAATGACATTTTTGAAATCTTTACAAAGTTATTTAAAACAAGACTGATACCCAAAGCGGAATGGATTATCTTCGGTATAACGGAAGATGGTCCAGAACTAAATGTGTTTCAAAATAAACTAATGGACTATGGGTTAATAACTGGAAAAAAGCTAATTCTAAAATTTTGGAAGAAGGCTCCAATACCAACTATAAATATGTGGATTTCAAATATGTTTGAAACATTACACCTAGAAGAGATAAGACTCCTCCTAGCAGGTAAACCAGATCACTTCCACCTGACGTGGTCTGCATTTATAGAATTCTTACAAACATAGGGTGCAAAAGTACTTAAAAAAAATTGAGGTCAGGTAAGGGGGGATGATAGTTGAAGAGTTGGTATGTCCCATTTACGTAATGCTCATAAAAATATTTGTTTCTCTCTTTTTCCTCTTTCTCTCTCTCTTTCTTTCCTAGGGTCTATTTCTTAACTCTTTTTCTTTTGTTTTTAATTTTGCTCTTATAGGGTCTTCGTCCTTTTTTGTTGTCACATTTCCTACACTTTCACTTTTTCCTTCACTTTCTTCTTTCTTTCAATCTTTTCCTTTTCTAGTGTAAAAAATAAATGGAGTACATTAATTGTAAGAAGATATAAATGACGAGTACTAATGTATGTGGTTGTAATGTAATGTACTTCTAATAAATAAAAATTTAAAAAAAAAAATTAAAAAAAATGTCCTCCATTTCTCTTCTACATCCTTGCCATAAAACAACATGTCCCAATTCACTCCTTTTAAATCCTTTCGCATCTCCTCAAAGTTAGCCTTTCTCCAATCAAAAATCTCAACCCTAGGTCCAGTTCTGACCCTCTCCATAATTATATTGAAACTAATGGTATTGTGATCACTGGACCCGAAGTGCTCCCCGACGCATACCTCCGCCACCTGCCCTGTCTCATTTCCTAACAGGAGGTCCAGCACTGCCCCTTCTCTAGTAGGTACCTCTATGTATTGCTGCAAAAAACTATCCTGCACACATTTTACAAACTCCAAACCATCCAGCCCTTTTACAGAATGTGTTTCCCAGTCTATGTGTGGAAAATTGAAATCTCCCACAATCACTACCTTCTGCTTACTACTAATATCTGCTATCTCCTTACATATTTGCTCTTCCAATTCTCGCTCCCCATTTGGCGGTCTATAATACACCCCTATAAATGTTGCTACACCTTTCCCATTTCTCAGTTCCACCCAAATAGCCTCCCTAGACGAGCCCTCTAATCTATCCTGCCAAAGCACTGCTGTAATATCTTCCTTGACAAGCAATGCAACACCCCCACCTCTTGCCCTTCTAATTCTATCACCCCTGAAGCAACGAAATCCTGGAATATTTAGTTTCCAATCACAGCCCTCCTGCAACCATGTTTCACTGATCGCCACAACATCATACTTCCAGGTGTCAATCCGGGCTCTAAGCTCATCCACCTTTCTTACAATGCTCCTAGCATTAAAATATACACATTTAAGAAACCCACCACCACTTATTCTCTGTTTATTATCTTTTTCTTCTTTCTCCCCTACATTTTGGGTCCGAGTGCTTCCCTTCTCTGCCTCCTGCCTCCCACATTTTCCACTAGCTTTCTCTATTTGAGTCCCTCCCCCCAACCGTTCTAGTTTAAAGTCTCCCCAGTAGCCTTTGCAAATCTCCCAGCCAGGATATTGGTCCCCCTCGGGTTCAAGTGCAACCCGTCCTTTCTGTACAGGTCACACCTTCCCCAAAAGAGGTCCCAATGATCCAGAAATTTGAATCCCTGTCCGCTGCATCAGTTCCTCAGCCACGCATTTATCCTCCACCTCATTCCATTCCTACTCTCACTGTCGTGTGGCACAGGTAGTAATCCTGAGATTGTTACCTTTGCGGTCCTTCTCCTTAACTCTCCTCCCAACTCCCTAAATTCTCCTTTCAGGACCTCTTCTCTTTTTCTGCCTATGTCATTGGTACCTATATGTACCACAACCTCAGGCTCCTCTCCCTCCGATTTCAGGATATCTTGGACGCGTTCAGACACATCCCTGACCCTGGCACCAGGGAGGCAAACTACCATCCGGGTCTCCTGACTGCGTCCACAGAATCGCCTATCCGACCCCCTAACCATAGTCCCCTATTACTATTGCCCTCCTCTTCTTTTCCCTACCCTTCTGAGCAACAGGGTCGGTCTCTGTGCCGGAGGCCTGGCCGCTGTCGCTACCCCCATGAAGGCTGTCCCCCCCCAACAGTACTCAAACAGGAGTATTTATTTTCAAGGTGTACAGCCACTGGGGTACTCACTAGTCCCTGCCTCTGCCCCTTGCCCTTCCTAACCGTGACCCACTTGTCCGCCTCCCGTAGTCTTGGAGTGGCCACCTCCCTATAACTCCTTTCTATGACCTCCTCACTCTCCCTGATCAGACAGAGGTCATCGAGCTGCTGCTCCAGGTTCCTAACACGGTCCCTTAGGAACCCCATCTCGACGCACCTGGCACAGATGTGGACATCTGGAGGGGTATCAGACTCCATGACCTCCCACATCTGACATCCAGAACAGTAAACTGCCCTGGCCCTCATTCTCCCCCCTTACCCTGGATACAATACAAAGCCTTACCCTGGATACAATACAAACTGGTGGAGGAAATCAGCAGGGATCTGACTCCCAATCAGCTGCTTCCTCTTAGTCCTCTTCCACCAATCAGCGGCTTCCTCACTTATAGGAAACTTGAATGGAACGTTGCAGTTTTTGGTTCCTCCTCCTGCAACGGTCCCTGGGCCTCTGGAAAGCAAAGCCCTGCGCTGTTTAACTACTCCCTACCCGGACGCCGCTCCTCCTCCTGCAACGGTCCCTGGGACTCTGGAAAGCAAAGCCCCGCGCCGTTTAACTACTCCCTACCCGGACGCCGCTCCTCCTCCTGCAACGGTCCCTGGGCCTCTGGAAAGCAAAGCCCCGCGCCGTTTAACTACTCCCTACCCGGACGCCGCTCCTCCTCCTGCAACGGTCCCTGGGCCTCTTGTTATGAAGGCCAACAGGCCAAAACTACACACAATACAAATATATATAAAACATATATAAAATGGTCATGAATAGTAAAGGCACGGGGGAATTATGCTTCCCTAAGAGATTGTTATTGGGGGGGTTGCACGTAAGGTCATCGGGTCAAAGGCCGTGACGCACGGACCAGCCAAAAAAAGGTCATTTTTTGCGCTGTAAATAATTGTGGGAATCGGGGTAAGCGTGGGAGACATTTATCCTACTTCAGAATTCCAAAAGTGAGGAGAAATGACGGTAGATAGAAGCTAAATTTATCATTAAAAAAATCTCCAGACATACGAGTGGTGTGTGGAAAAGTAGGTTTTCTAACATGCTATTGAGATGTATATTTTGGCAAATAATAAAATGTCTTGACAGCTTAAACACCCACTCCCTTCCAATAGGATATTGTCAATTGCTGAGGTTGATTATGTCCAATTAACAGCTAACAATTATGCCATTCCTTGGCTTGCATCTGAGTAAATTGTAATTCAAAACCCACGTATGGTTTGCGATGTTTATAATGATCAATTTTGCTTCAGAAGTGTATTCATTTTGTATGTAAAAAGCCACTTCAGAACCATGGGCGATTTTAACATTTTACAGCCAGATTTATCACTTCAGAAACTTTTTAGATACCAATGGAATCAAGAAAAAACACAAATAATGTCTTACTGTTGATGAAATGCAGTGAGCAAACGCGATAATTTCCAATATTTTCAATCTCGATATTTGCACGGCCAATGTTCGGCAAGCACTTTAGCTGTTGTTGTCCCTTCAGCTGTCGCTTCTCTCTACCGTCATTTCTCCTCACTTTTGGAATTCTGAAGTAGGATAATTGTCTCTCACGCTTACCCCGATTTCCATAAATATCTACAGCGCAGAAATTGACCTTTTCGGCGGTTTTTAACGGGCCCGCTATGATGGAAACAATGGTCAGTGCTTACCTGCAGTTCATCGCGTGTACTCCAGGTGGCGTTGCATGGCAACAGTATGGATCACGGGTCGTGACCCGACAGCCGTGCAAACTACCCATAATGGCCAACATGCCATTCGCTGCATCATCTGCCCACTCACCCAACCTGTCCAAGTCACCCTGCATTCTCACAACATTCTCCTCACAGTTCACACTCCACCCAGTTTTGTGTCATAGAACAACATAGAAAATAGATGCAGGTGGAGGCCATTCGGCCCTTTGAGTTCATGGCTGATTGTCCCCTATCAATAACCCGTGCCTGCCTTCTCCCCATATTCCTTGACTCCACTAGCCCCCAGAGCTCTATCTAACTCTCTCTTAAATCCATCCAGTGACTTGGCCTCCACTGCTCTCTGGCAGGGAATTCCATAAATTCACAACTCTCTGGGTGAAAAAGTTTTTTCTCACCTCAGTCTTAAATGATCTCCCCTTTATTCCAAGACTGTGGCCCCTGGTTCTGGACTCGCCCAACATTGGGAACATTTTTCCTGCATCTAGCTTGTCCAGTCCTTTTATAATTTTATATGTTTCTATAAGATATCCCCTCATCCTTCTAAACTCCAGTGAATACAAGCCTAGTCTTTTCAATCTTTCCTCATATGACAGCCCCGCCATCCCAGGGATTAATCGCGTGAACCTACGCTGCACTGCCTCAATCACAAGGATGTCCTTCCTCAAATTAGGAGACCAAAACTGTACACAATACTCCAGATGTGGTCTCACCAGAGCCCTATACAACTGCAGAAGAACCTCTTTACTCCTATACTGAAATCCTCTTGTTATGAAGGCCAACATTCCATTAGCTTTCTTCACTGCCTGCTGTACCTGCACACCAACTTTCAGTGACCGGTGTACAAGGACACTGAGGTCTCGCTGTACCTCCCCCTAACCCCATTGAGATAATAATCTGCCCCCTTGTTTTTGCCACCAAAGTGGCAAATCTATATTATACTGCATCTGCCACGCATCTGCCCACTCACTCAATCTGTCCAGGTCACCCTGCAACCTCCTAACATCCTCTTCACAGTTCACACTGCCACCCAGCTTTGTGTCATCCGTAAACTTGCTAGTGTTGCTCCTAATTCCCTCTTCCAAATCATTAATATATATGGTAAACAGTTGTGGCCCAACACCGAGCCTTGCGGCACTCCACTCGCCACTGCCTGCCATTCTGAAAAGGACCCGTTCACTCCTACTCTTTGCTTCTGGTCTGCCAACCAATTTTCTATCCATGTCAACACCCTACCCCCAATACCATGTGCTCTAATTTTAGTCACCAGTCTCCCATGCGGGACCTTATCAAAGGCTTTCTGAAAGTCTAGATACACTACATCCACTGGCACCCCTTCATCCATTTTACTTGTCACATCATCAAAAATGTCCAGAAGATTAGTCAAGCATGATTTCCCTTTCATAAATCCATGTTGACTTGGACTAATCCTTTTACTGCTATCCAAATGCCCCATTATTACCTCTTTAATAATTGACCAGCATCTTTCCCACCACTGAAGTCAGGCTAACTGGTCTGTAATTCCCCGTTTTCTCTCTCGCTCCTTTCTTGAAAAGTGGGATAACATTGGCTATCCTCCAATCCATAGGAACTGATCCTGAATCTATTGAACATTGGAAAATGATCACCAATGCATCCACTATTTCTGGAGCCACCTCCCTGAGGACCCTGGGATGCAGACCATCTGGCCCAGGGGATTTATCATCCTTCAGTCCCATTAGCCTACCCAATACTATTTCTCGGCTTCATCTGCTCCAGCCACCTGCTGTCCCACCAGCGCACCCACACCGGCGAGCGTCCCCACACCTGTGCGCAGTGCGGCAAGGGCTTCACCCGCTCCTCCAGGCTGCTGTCCCATCAGCTGGTGCACGTCCCGTCCCATCACGTCCCCAGCCGGTGTGTGGAGAGCGCTTTGCAATGGCCTCCCACACCCTGTCTCTCCAGCGCGTGCACACCACTGACCAGCCCTACGACTGCCCGTACTGCGGTGAGGAGTTTGACATTGGCGGGGTTTGCGGCAGCACCGGCGGACCCACGCTGGCGAGCAGCTGCTCCAACTGTGACGAGAGCATGGGGGATGCGGGAGCACCAGCGGTTACACACCGGGGAGAGGCTCTTTGTGTGCGCTGAGTGTGGCAAGTGTTTCACCCGCCTTGACCACCTGCTGGAGCACCGACTTGTCCACGCCGGCCAGCGCCCCTTCACCTACCCACTCTGCGGCAAGGCCTTTGCCCGCTCCTCCAGCCTGCTGGCACACCGCCACGTGGATAGTTGCTGTTTAGGTAGACCCATCTTCAGTGTGAACACGAAACGTCACCCATTCCTTCTCTCCAGAGATGCTGCCTGTCCCGCTGAGTTACTCCAGCACTCAGTGAATGTCACCTATCCATGTTCTCCACAGATGCTGTCTGACCCGCTGAGTTACTCCAGCACTTTGTGTTAGTCATAGAGTGATACAGTGTGGAAACAGGCCCTTCGGCCCAACTTGCCCACACCGACCAACATGTCTCAGCTACATTAGTACCACCTGCCTGTGTTTGGACCATATCCCTCCAAACTTGTCCTATCCATGTAACTGTCTAACTGTTTCTTAAACGTTGGGATAGTCACAGTCTCAACTACCTCCTGTGACAGTTTGTTCCATATTCCCACCACCCTCTGTGTGAAAAAAGGTACCCCTCAGTTTCCTATTAAATCTTTTCCCCATCACCTTGAACCCATGTCCTCTGGTCCTCGATTCCCCGGGGTATGGGGAGAAGGCAGGATCGGGGTACTGATTGTGGATGATCAGCCATGATCACATTGAATGGTGGTGCTAGTTCGAAGGCCGAATGGCCTACTCCTGCACGTATTGTCTCTTGTCTAATGTCTATTGTATCAGGACTAGGCATGTATTTCACCCTACACTTGCGCTCGGTCCTCCAAGGCCTGCTGGATCTCCCGGTTGCCAACCATTTTAACTTCCCTTCCCACTCCCACACTGATCTTTCTGTCCTAGGCCTCTTCCATTGCCAGAGTGAGGTGACACACAAACTGGAGGAACAGCACCTCATAGATTACAGCCCAATGACATGAACATTGAATTCTCCAAATTAAGGAAACTCCCCCTCCTAATCAAGTCCAGAAGTCTGTCCCAACCCCATCTCTTTTTTCCAGCTTTCTCCCCCGACTCCATCAGTCCAAAGAAGGGTCCAGACCCGACACGTCACCTGTCCATTCCCCTCCAAAGTGCCGGTAGAACTCAGCACGTCAGCCATCCGTGGTGGGAAACGGATGGAGAAGTGTTCCTATTACAAGCTCTCCTTGGCCCTGTCAAGAATGCGGTGTCCATACTTGGGATGGGATGCAAGGTCCGAGCTGACAAGTCATCAACAGCCCGCCCCCTCCCCTCATGGGCCATCTCTTTGTCATTCCTCTGTCTTCTCGCTGGATGACAAGCAGAACCATCTTGGCTTAACAGTAGATGTATCTCCTTCCTTTTGGCCTTTCGTTTCTGCAGGTATTTACAGCGGAATCAAAACTTCAACATTTTGAAAAATCTTCACGAGTCCTCACGAGCTTACCACGTTTCCCGAGTACCTGCCGTTAGCGTTACGAGCCACGAAGAGACGTCCCGAGCTCCGACCAGGCACGTGCCATGAGTAATTAGGGTAGGCAGTCAGTCGGCTTAAAAATAAAACCTTAAACTGCGCATGCGCAGATTGTTCTCTCCGTAAAAATAAAAAATAAAAAATAAAGACAGTAACAATTCAATTTGCCCAAGGCTTCTAAGTCTCCTTCATTCTCAATTACTGAATGGGTGGGTTAGGGGGGGGGGGGGTTGAAGGGTGATGGCAGGTGGAGAGATGGTGGGAAAAACGGGAGCACAGGGAAAAGTTGAATCAGTTGTCATCTTAATGACAATACTTGTTCAAGGGACCAATTGGGGGAGAGTTCCTTTCACAGTGTGTGGAGAGTCTTTGCCGGGGTTAAAGTTGCGGGGAGGGCAGGAACGTTGAGAAGGAGGGGGTCGGGGATAATGCCAGTAACTCACTCACTCACCGCTGCTGCGGCGTTCCGGGCGCGGAGCCACCGCATTGTGGCCGGGGATAGTAGCAGCTCGGGTAGCTGCGAGCGGCCGCCTGGACCCGACAGCAGAACTGGCCACCACTTCAGTGCCTTCTGCTGGCCCGCTCACCTTTGGCAGTGCTCTCCGTCTGAACACTTCTCACCTGCCGCGCGCCGACTTCGCTCATGTCAGCCGCTTCCCGCAAATCCTTAAATTCCCCCAGCCGAGTAACCTCAATCGCGCTGTCAGAACTTAAGGATTTGCAGGAAGCGGCTGACATGAGTGAGGCCAGCGAGCGGCAGGAGCGAGGTTTTTAGACGGGGAGATGCCAGAGGTGAGCGGGGGCCGGCCGAAGGCGCTGATGTGGCGGCCGGTACCGGGGAGCTACTTCTCCCCCCCCCCCCCCCCCCCCCCCGCATCAATTTGGTGGCTCCGTGCAAGGAGCGTCGCAAGTGGGTTACTGTCATGATCCAGATTCCCTCCTTCACAACGCTCTTACCCTCCCTGCAACTTTACCCCAGGCCAGACTCCGCAAACGCTGTGAAAGGAACTCTTCCCCCACCCATCCTTGGAAATACGGTATTTAAAAACATATAACACCAAGAAATGTACTAACCACATTATCGGTACAGGAAATCCATTCTTCTCTCTTTGTTTCCTAAGATACTCTTCAGATAATTGCAATCGATATTTGAAAAACCTGCCAAGAAACTAGCGCTGCGCATGTGCAGTAGGCTGCTGCGCATGTACAGTACAGCAAAGGCAGAATTTCAGCCGCCTTCAGCCCCGCTTGTCATTGACGGCTTGAAGCAGCGCTGACGGCACATGGGCTGCACAGACTTTCGCGTGTTGTAAGGCACGGAGAATTATGCCTACCTAAGAGATCGATCTCTTAGATAGGCATTATTCTCCCATGCCTTTACTGTTTATATTTAGTAATTACCATTTTATAATTTTAGTCAGGGTAGGCAGTGCCTACCTTGCCTACCCTGATGGCACATGCTTGGCTCCGACGTACCCGCTACGTACATTCTACGGACTTACCACGAGTTTGATTTTTTTAAAACTCGCGAGAGCTCTTGAATTACCTCGTACAGTGGGGCAGGCCCTGAAGTCTATCGGGCAGTTTTAGAATGATCGTTTTCATATTTCTAACAACATTCATTTCTTGCATGTGGTTTAAGAGGGTAGTCATTTCTTTCATACTTCTAAGAAATATCGCAAACTCCCGCGATGCTTTCGCATCTTCTGGCTGGATAGCTGTCCAAGCGTAGGCCTTCTTCATGAGAATGTCTTTGGATCATGGAAGTTTAAAGGACTTTTATGTAGTGTGTCGGCAGCGAGCGGCGACTGCGGAGGGTTCAACAGTCCCGACCACGGGTGAACAAAAGGGGAAGATGATTGAACTTTATTACCTTCCATCACATTGAGGAATGTGGATTCCGCTGTGGTGGATGATTATGTTAGATTTTATTTATGTGGCTGTGTGTCTTGTTGCTTTTTACTCAGTATGGCTGTATGGTAACTCAAATATCACTGTACTGTAGCGGCACCTGCTGGTGCCCGCGGGTAGTCGAATCCTGTGGTCGGCTACCTCGGTCATGTGACTGTGGGGAGGGGTTTTTGCTCGCGTGCTTTCTGGGCGATGCCCTCCCAGTCTCGTTTCGCCCACCGTTGTGGTCAGACCTATTCAGTTGGACGTTGTTGAACTCCCGTTGATTTCACCGTTTACTTTAATAAACCTGTTTGAAACCAACTCTCGTCTCAACTCGCTACATTGGTGACCCCGACGTACCCGAATCGCTATTTGGGCACTGACATGCAGGACGGATTCATTCCCGCCACGGCTTCCGACGCCCATCAGAGTGCCATCAGCCTCAAGCTGCCGGTCTTTTGGCCCGATCAGCGCACAGTGTGGTTTGCGCACGTTGAGGCGCAGTTCCATCAGCGCCACATGGTGGCGGACTAGACAAAGTATTTCCACGTGGTGGGAGCCCTGCCGCATGAGTCAGCTATCCGTCTGCTACCTTACCTGCAAGACCCTCCAGTGCCCGCCAAGTACGATGTCCTGAAGGTCCTCCTCCACACCTTCGGGCTCAGCCGCCGGCACCTCGCCGACCACATCTTACATATGGACGGACTGGGGGATCGCCGACCGTCGGTCCTCATGGTGGAGATACTCGCACTGATGGACGGCCACCGCCTGTGCTTGTTGTTCGAACAGGCTTTCCTCGAACAGATGCCGGACAATGTCCGCCTCATGCTCGCCAGCGTGGATTTCTCAGATCTGCAGCAACTCACCGAACGGGCCGATGAGCTCTGGATTACCAAACATCAAGGTGGCGGCGCCATTAACCACGTGTCTGCACCAGCCCGCCCTTCGCCTCAGCGGGAACGCGTAGAGGTCACACCCGCGTTTTCCAGCGCGGAGCCGCAGCAGCGCTCCGGGAATCATGGTGGGCACCTTTGGTGTTACTATCACCTCCGCTATGGCGCGGAGGCTGGACACTGCCGGCCATCACGATCTGTAGAGGCAATCGCGATCGGCCCAAACAACTGCCTCTACGTCCGTGACCGCCATTCCAGACTCCGGTGTGATTGTCAGCATCCTCCCTCCGACCGGGCGCGACACTCGTGCTGGTAAGCGGGGTCCCGTGCTCTCTGCTGTTAACGGGAGCGCCGACTTCCGGTGGCGCCATGGAGCTGTAGGCGCAGCATTGAGCTCCTCTCCCGTTAAAATCGCTAAAAAGCCGTATTCAGAGACAGGACCGATTTTTAAAAACTCACTGGAGCTGCTTGGCGTAGCGTAAGTGACGTCATCAGAAATCGACGCGAAAAATCGGGAGTTTAATGGGAGTTTTAAATGAGCAAATGGAAAAGCTCACGAGCACCTAAGAAAACCACTATAAGTAGCAATGTTACAAAATTTTGAGATTTTAAAAATAAAGTCTGCAATTTATCCCATCAGATAAAGCATAAAAAGAAGTTTAATTTGACACCTAATTCACTTTCATATCTTCAGTATTAAAGAAGTTATTGCCATTTTCATACTCGGAAATTAGCATCTTGTTCCCTATTGCTTTTCCATTGACTTAACACAAAAGCTGTGATCGAGGACAGTTAAAAGCCCATAACTTTCTTAAATATTAAGATAACTGAAAGAAATTTTCAGTTATTATAGATTGAAGCATTCTGAAACAAATATGAAACAATCTTACGAATTACAAAATTCAATTACTAGATCTAAACATCTATCAATTTCTTAAGAATAGATTAACATTTTTAAATAGCCTGTGTCCAAATAACATTCACACAATAATTCACAATATAACATAATTTGTAAATCTCATTTTCATGAATTTACAGGCCAAATGGAAGGAATTGAATGTTTAATACCTGTAAATTAATGAGGATTTAAATCATCTTGTGAGGGAGGATTTCTGGAACGCGATCTTTTGGAACGTTCATTTGCGGTGAATTTAACCCCGTATTGGCATGAAAAATACTGCCGTTAATTCGGGGAATAAAATCACCGTGCCGCATGAAAAAATGTGAATTAAAGGCTTCTTAAGAAGCACTTTTATACATTTAAAGAAACCCCTTTCTGTTACCTGTCCCGTGTGTGAAATCCGTCCCCGTTATCGGCGTTGACGCTTCAGGAGCTGATTTTAAAATTACTCTAGCGCTGACATTGACGATTTAATAAAAATAAAAAATACACAAAAGGCCACTAGGAACGATTCTTCAGCCAACGCTTGTACTCCAACAAAATATTAACCAGGACAAGGCAGGAGAAACCCGTGTTTTAACCCCGCCCCCCCTTAAAGGTGCCAAAATCGCGCACACGGCCAGTGGCAGAATTACAGCGCGACTGAAGGTAAGTTTTGTAACATACCTACTATAAGTCTCCATCTTGAGAAAGTTTTGGAAACTCTGCAAACGACAGAAGAAGGCTCAGAAGAAGAGTCTTACTGTCAAGGATTTGTGCATCAAATGGCTGCAAAAGGAGACAAAAAGCAGAAGGAGATGAAGCAAATGCTAATAGAAATGAATGCTACAATCAATACTACACTGGAAAAGATGCAGAGTATGGAGATTAATATAGAGAGTATGGTGACTAATCTCTCTCAAAAAACTGATGGTGCTTGTGGTGAGTTAAAGGAGCTGAAGAAGCAGTATAAGGAGCTTGATAAAAAATTAGTCAGAATGTGTTAAAATGGAAAAAGATTATAATAAGAAATTTACTGAGATACATGATAACATGGAAAAGTTTGATGAGCTGATGGAAGAGATGGAGAATGGAATGAAAGAGAGGGCTACGGAAATAAAGAGTTTGAAAAAAGCACAGAAATCTGAGGGGGAGCAGCTTGTGAGAATGACTGACAAATGTTTACCTTGGAAGCGAGATCGAGAAGGCAGAATTTGAGAATTGTTGGAGTAAGTGAAGGACGAGAGGGTCGTGGATTTCAAACACGTACTTTCGTTGCTGACTTACTTAAAGATGTTTTTAAACTGCCGGAATACCCAAGAATAGATATCGTTCACCGAGTTGGACGTGTTCCAAAAGGGACAAGTGCTCCTCCAAGACAGATAATTGTGAAATTCCTCGACATCTCTTCAGTGGAATTTATATTGAATAAGATTACCTATGGGAAGAATCTGACATATCTTGGGGATAATATTAGACTTTTCCGTGATTATCCCCCTGAGGTCGTCCAGAAAAGGAACTTGTTTACACAGACAAGAAACATTCTGAAAGGAGTACCCCATGTGAGATATGGGACGGTCTCCCCAGCAAAAATGAAGATTACTTATAAGGGCGCTGAACGCTCATTTACGGATCCCGAAAAAGCTTTTATGTACGCAGAGGATATCGTAAAGAAAACACCGGGGGAAGATGACGACAAGGAAGAATATTGACCTTTTTAACTTTTTAAGACAGGGTTTTGCACTGGTTAAGATGGCGGAACTTTTCCAGACAGTTACCAGATATGCTTATCTGTCTGGAATGTGTTTTCGAGAGTACAGTCCATGTTTCACCTTGAATGAAAAGCTTAAAGATAAACAAAAGATACAGAATTAATGAGGGAATTAATAAGGGGCATGGAACGAGATAATATTGATTGGAATATAAAAAATTGTTGATTTAAGAAAATCTCTAATCATTATATTATAATTATAAATAACCAATTATTTTAACAAATTTAATAATACTAATTATCTGTTAATGTATGCGGCAAATATGAATAACCCATGAGGCGGGGAAGGAGATAATGGGAGTGTACATAATTTTGATTTTACATGTTTAAAATAGTTAAGAGAAGGCCCTATAACCCCCACAATCAAAATGTGGATTATAGAAATGACGGAGACCTTAAACGTGGAAAGAATCAGATTTTCCCTGTTGGACAAACAGGAATTATTCGTTGGAACATGGTCTCCCTTTATTGATTATTTAAAGGGTCAGGATGGTTCAGCACAAGAACCTGACTAACACTCGGGCTAAAGAATGGATGAAATGTTATACTCTGAAATGTACGAATATATCTCGAACGAAGTTTTTTATCTTAATAAATTTTTCCATACTTCTTTAACTATCTTTTTCTTTTCTGTTTTCTTTTTTTTTTTTTTTTTTTTTTTTTCTTTCTCTCT
The DNA here is from genome assembly GCA_038087875.1 of Malacoraja senta. NCBI lineage: Eukaryota > Metazoa > Chordata > Chondrichthyes > Rajiformes > Rajidae > Malacoraja > Malacoraja senta. The sequence goes on along the minus strand of JAXLNO010002690.1, from coordinate 570,195 downwards.
CTTTTCTTCTCTCTTTTCTTTCTTCACTTCATCTATCTTTTTAGTTCTATCTAGTTTAAAAAAACAAAAAAAGGCAAAAGGTATTGGAGACAATGTAATAATAATTGACAATATTATCAATTAAAAAATGCAAGACTGGTAATGATGTTAATATGTTATGTACTTATCTCCAATAAAAAATATTTTCAAAAAAAAAAAATAGTTAAGGGAAATGAACTAATATTGATGATATATACCAATATACAGTAACTAACTAAAATTTTCATAATAATACTAACAAACTAATACTGTGTGTGAAGGAGTCAGGCGCAGTATACACTTGGAAAAGATCCAGAAGTGTGGTTTTGTTTAACCCCTTAGTACCTGCTTGTATTAAAGTTAAAGAATGGGATATTATGTAAGAACTTTGGGTGGATATATATGGTAAAGTTTAGACTAGATTAAGGTTAGATAAATTGGAAAGGCATATATACTTATAGAATTGAAAATACATTTTATATTTTATTTTTTATTTTTTACTTCTTTTTCTGAACTCTTTCTGTTTTTACTGGTGCTGGTTTGATAAATTTATTTAAAAAAAGACAACATATGAAACGGTCCGTAGCCTTTCATGAGGCTCTTTAAGGGGTTGGAGCTCAATGTACAACAACATCAACGGAAGTCCATAAATTTTTACAACCGCCAATTTTCGTTTTTAAGGTATCTTTTCTTAGATACCTTAACATCACTTTTTTTTTATCACTATAAAGATTTCTATTTGTTTATTTTTTTTGTAATCAATTTTATATCACATCTTTTCTTTTCTTTTTCTAAGGTACTATACAGGAAAGAGATGTAACATAAATCTAAAAACTCGGGATGACCACTCAGCACCCAGAATTCTGAGGTATTTGGTTGCACCATATGATTCAAGAACACTATACTGATATATAATGCAAGACAATAGACCAATAAAGAATGGAGGAATTACATTTTGTAGTTGCAAGACAAGGGGTGCCAATGAACCAATTAAGAGGGGTAAAAATTTTCCTCAATTAAAAGCTTTGAAATGTGACATCATGTTTTTGCAGGAAACACACATGAAACAACAAACACAGATGAGATTAAAGGCAAAGTGGATAGGTCAAACATATTAGTCTTCATTTACTTCTAAATCTAGAGGTACGGCTATTATTATTCGGAAAGGTATACATTTTAAATGAAAGAATACTATTTCAGATAAAGAGGGAAGGTATATTATAGTTTCGGGATAAATTTATTCAACCCCACTAACTATGATAAATATTTATGCTCTGAATTTTTACAACCCCCAATTTTTAAATAAAATTATAGATATAATATCAGAGTTTAATTACCAAAATGTAATAATAGGGGGGGATTTCAATTGTGTTTTAGATCCATGCAGCAAAAATCAGCAAAACAAAGGAGGGGTAATTTAAAATCTAAGTGAACTTCTAAATACATATATAAAATAATATTAATATAACAGACGTATGGAGAACTGCTAATCCAACTGGAAGGGAATACTCGTTTTACTCATCGGTACATAAAACTTATTCACGAATTGATTATTTTTTAGTGGATATAAAATTAATGCCATATACAATTAATCCTTCATACCACATTAGCAGTATTTCTGATCATTCCCTGTTGACATTTTTACTAAAATTTGAGGGAATGCCGGGTAAAAACTCTTTTTGGAGGTTTAATACACACATTTTAAACGACTCACAAGGTTATCAATATTTAAAACAACAAATTAAACTTTTTTTTGATACAAATGAAACACCAGGTATTTCGCCTTCTTTATTATGGGAAACTTTCAAGGCATTTATTAGAGGAGTTATAATCTCATATCAAATTTTTCAAAATAAAAAGAATAAGACAGAACAACTGTTGCTAGAACAAGAAATTAGACAGTTAGAGTTAGATAATAGAAACATAGAAACATAGAAAATAGCTGCAGGAGTAGGCCATTCGGCCCTTTGAGCCTGCACCGCCATTCAATATGATCATGGCTGATCATCCAACTCAGTATCCCGTACCTGCCTTCTCTCCATACCCCCTGATCCCTTTAGCCACAAGGGCCACATCTAACTCCCTCTTAAATATAGCCAATGAACTGGCCTCAATACCCTCTGTGGCAGAGAGTTCCAGAGATTCACCACTCTCTGTGTGAAAAAGTTTTTCCTCATCTCGGTCTTAAAGGATTTCCCCCTTATCCTTAAGCTGTGACCCCTTGTCCTGGACTTCCCCAACATCGGGAACAATCTTCCTGCATCTAGCCTGTCCAACCCCATAAGAATTTTGTACGTTTCTATAAGATCCCCTCTCAATCTCCTAAATTCTAGCGAGTATAAGCCAAGTCTATCCAGTCTTTCTTCATATGAAAGTCCTGACATCCCAGTAATCAGTCTGGTGAACCTTCTCTGCACTCCTTCTAAGGCTATAATGTCCTTCCTCAGATTTGGAGACCAAAACTGTACGCAATACTCCAGGTGTGGTCTCACCAAGACCCTGTACAACTGCAGTAGAACATCCCTGCTCCTATACTCAACTATAATGCCAAAGATCCTACTACAGATAAACATAATAAGATAATACTACCAAAATTTAAACTTAATTGAATTTTATCGGCAAGAGTAATAAGATTATTCCAAATTACAAAACAGGAACATTTCGAATTTGGTGACAAACCACATAAGCTTTTAACTCGTCATTTGAAAAAACAAGAAAAGGAAAATACTATAACTAAAATTAAATCAGAGAAAGGTGAATTACTAATATTACCTAAAGATATTAACAATAGATTTGCTCAATTTTATCAAAATTTATATACATCTAAAACTAAAATAGAAGATAGTAAAATTATAATTTTTTTAGATAACTGTAATCTTCCAAAACTTGATCTTTCGGAACAAGAGGAACTTGGAGCTCAGATTACACTCGAAGAAATAGGTGAAACAATAAAATCGTTGAAAAATGGTAAGATGCCCGGACCAGATGGTTTTAGTAATGAATTTTATAAAAGATTTCATGAGATAACGACTCCATACTTATTCAATTTATATACTCACGCTTTTAAAGAAAATAAACTACCTGAAACATTAGCAGAATCAACTATTACGCTTATTCCAAAAAAAGATAAAGATTTAGATGAACCGGGCTCATAGATAGCTATATCACTTTTAAATACAGATCAGAAAATTTTAGCAAAGACTTTAGCAAGAAGATTGAGTAAATACATTAGTAAATTGATAAACCCTGATCAAACGGGGTTTATACCCAAAAGACACTCATTTAATAATTTGAGACGCCTGTTTAATATAATGTACTCACATAAAACGGAGGAAGAAGATATATCAATTGTTTCTCTGGACGCAGAGAAAGCATTTGATCAGGTAGAGTGGCAGTATTTATATAAAGTACTGCAAAAATTAATATGGGAGAGAATTTTATTGCATGGGTAAAATTATTATACGATAAACCGATGGCAAGAATATTAACCAATAATATATTATCTCCAATATTTCAATTATCAAGGGGCAATAGGCAGGGATGTGCGTTATCACCCCTGCTATTTGCCCTTATGATAGAGCCCCTGGCTGAAAGTATAAGAATTCATCTGAATATTCGGGGATACAATACTAGGCACTCAAATAATAATATTTCATTATATGCAGACGATATACTTTTATATATTACAAATTCACAAACGAGCATACCAAATTTATTAAATTTAATAGAGGATCCTTCTCTGGATATAGAATAAACTGGAATAAAAGTGAAATCATGACGCTAAAACCTCAAGAATCTACACACTTATTGAAATTCCCCTTTAAAATTGCAACAGAAAAATTTAAATATTTGGGTATTCAAATTACTAGAAAATATAAAGCATTATTTAATGCTAATTAAATTAACTCAACACGTTGATTAAATTCTGGAAAACACTTCCCTTATCATTAATAGGTAGAATAAACGCTATAAAAATAATCTTTCTACCACAATTATTATACCTATTATACCTATTATATATACCAATTTTTTTTTTTTAAACTAGACTCTAATATTACTAATTTTATTTGGGATTATAGATCACACAGAATTAAAAAAGAACTCTTATGTAAACCAAAAGAGGTCGGGGGACTTTCACTTCCGAACTTTTTGTATTACTATTGGGCAGTGCATATTAAGAATATATTTTACTGGTTGGACAGTTCTACCCAACAGACAGAATGGATAAGAATGGAGAAAGAGGATTGTTCTCCTTGTAATATAGGAGCGATCCTCTTCTCCCCGACAAAACTGAACAACACAATATATAAGAAGAACCCAATTATACATGATACAATAAGAATTTGGAAACAAATAAAATTATCCCTAAAATTAAGAAATCTATCATTGTTAATGCCAATAGTGATTAATCCTTCATTTAAACCATCTCTTATTGATAAAACATATAACTAATGGGAAAGAATGGGAATTAAAAGGATCGGTGATATGTATGAAATAGGAAACCTATTATCATTCCAACAATTACAATTTCAATTTAAACTGAAAAATAACCAATATTTTAAATATCTTCAGATTTGCAATTTCATGAAGAAATACATACAAAGATGTCAAAACATAACTTTTGATCCACTGGAAGAAGCAATGAATATTAAGGCTGACACAGAAATTAATATCATTTTTATATAATAGTATTTTAAATATAGACCTACCATCGACTGAGGTACTTAGAGAAGAGTGGGAACGGGAAATAATGATAAAAATTACGAAGGATACATGGGAAAAGTATTTGATATATATACACAAATGTTCGATTAATGCAAGACATAATTTAATTCAATTTAAAATTTTACATAGATTATATTATTCAAAAACTAGATTGAATACATTTTATTTAAAAATAAATCCCCCATTTGTGATAAATGTCTATCCCAAAACGCAACTATAACACACTCTTTTGTTTCCTGCATAAAACTTTATAAATTTTGGAGTGATATTTTTGAAATATTTACAAAATTATTCAAGATAAAAATGGAACCTAATACTGAAATGATTATATTTGGAGTAATGGAAGATGGGAATAAATTGAACTCATCTCAAAATTTATTTTTAAATTATGGTTTAATAATGGCAAAAAAACTAATACTTAAATGCTGGAAAAATACACCAACACCAACGCTTAAAATGTGGATTTCAAGCATGTTGGACATCGCACATCTTGAGGAAATGCGATTCCTCCTAATATATAAATCAGACCAATTCTTAACGAGTTGGTCTCTATTTGTCGTCTTTTTGGAAGCATATGGTGCAACACAACTGTAGAAGCTAACTGTTCCAGGACTGGTTGAGGGATGGTCAAGATTATAAATAATGATCTCCTTAATTTTTTTTAATTTTTTAATTTTCTACTCTTTTTCTTTCTATCTTCTTTTCTTCATTTTACTTCTTTCACTCTTTTTTTTCTTTTTCACACACTATATATCTCACGTTTTTCTATTTTTTATTCTATTCTCTTTTTCTTTTTCATCATTATAATAAAAAAAATAAGAAGCTGTACATAAAATGTATTATGTCAATATATATTAGGCACTTTGGTGCCATATGACTGTACTTCTAATAAAATAAAAATATTTTTTAAATAAATTTTAAAAAACGGGAGCGCCATCTGGACGTACAGTATGCGGACCCTTGAATTTACTTTTGACTCCCGCTAGTACAACGTTTATTGTATGTCGATCAGCCCCTCTTGGGACCCGATTTCCTCCGCGATTTCTCCCTCATCGTGGATTTACGGGGCGAGTGCATGACTCCGCGATCTGCCGTCGTTTCCACCGTGCCGCGGCCCCCGCCCGCCCAGCAGCTCAACGCCGTTGCCAAGGTCGACGGTCCGTACGCCGCCCTGCTCTCCGAATTTCCCGAGCTCCTAATGCCCCTGTCCCACTTAGGACCTTCCACTGCCTGCAACCTCCGGCAACCACCTTCAACTAGCATCGCAACCGGCTTCGACTAAAAATTACCAATCTTTCAAACGGCAACCTATTTTTAGTCGCGGCCGGTTTTGAATTTTTTGAAATAATCGCCGGAACATAGAAGACGCGCAAACCACTTTCGACCATTAGGGAGACTGACAAAAACCTCCGGGAACCGCACGGTGGGGCGCAAAGTCTCCAGAGGTTTCCGTTCAGGTTTCCTAAGTGGGACAGGGGCATAACGCCCCGTTTCAGCGGCGCAGCCCCCGAACACGGGGTCGTGAACCACATTCCCTCCGAGGGTCCCCCAGTGTATGCCCAAGCACGCAGCCTTCCACCAGACACACTGTGCATCGCCCGCGATGAATTCCAATTGAAGGAGGACATGGGCATTGTCCGGCGGTCTGACAGCCCGTGCATATGGTCCCAAAAGCATCTGATGGGGTGGAGAACGTGCGGGGATTACCGGCGCCTGAACACGGTGACCATTGCAGACCGCTATCCGGTGCCTCATATTCAGGATTTCTCCGCGCACTTTGAGGGCGCCGCGCTATTCTTCAAGGTGGACCTCGTCAGGGGTTACAACCAGATCCCCGTCCACCCCGACGATGTCCCGAAAACCGCCACGATCACCCCGTACGGCCTGTTCGGATGCCTTTCGGTTTAGGCATTCCAGCGGCTGATGGACCAGGCCGGTCGGGGTCTGCCTTTTGTCTTTATTTATTTAGACTACATTCTTGTCGCCCGCGCCTCGCAGGCGGAGCACATCAACAACCTCCGGGTTTTGTTTCAGCGCCTCCATGAGCACGGCCTCGTCCTTAACCCCGCGGTGCCAGTTTGGCGTGCGTTCTATCTCCTTCCTGGGGCACAGGGTAACCCCGCAGGGCGCTACCCCGCTTCCTGAGATGGTCGAGGCCGTCCGGCAGTTCCCACGGCTGCTCACCGTGAATGGACTACAGGCGTTTGTCAGTATGGTGAAATTTTATCACCGTTTCGTGCCAGCGGCTGCTGCCATCATGCGCCGCCTTTTCCGGTGTCTGGCAGGTAAACCGCGGGACCTCGTATGGGTCGCGGAGACGGACGCAGCTTTCGAGGTTGCTAAAGCGGCCTTGGCCAACGCTACCATGTTGGTGAACCTGCGTGCTTCCGCCCCCACCACGCTCACCGTCGACGCCTCGGATGCTGCCGTAGGCGGTGTGTTGGAGCAGCTCGTTGATCCCCGCTGGCAGCCGCTGCCGTTTTTCAGCTGACAGCTGCGGGCTCCTGAGTGGAAATACAGCACTTTCGACCGTCAGCTCCTACCTGGCCATCCGGAATTTCCGGTATTTACTCGAGGGCCGCAAGTTCACCGCGTTCACGGATCAGAAGCCCCTTACTTTGGCTCTCGGTAAGATCGCTGATCCGTTGTCCGCTCGGCAGCAACGGCACCTTGCCCACAGCTCGGAATTTACGACCGATATCCGACACGTAGCAGGGAAACTTAACGTCGTTGCTGATGCCTTAACCTGCCCGGCCATTCCCTCCGTTTCGGCTCTCGACCACGGCGTCGACTACTGCGATCTGGCAGCAGCGCAGCGGGCGGATGCCGGTATAGACGCCTACCGTTCCTCGGGCACCGGCCTTTGGCTGGCAGAAGTGCCTTGCGGTGCGGAAGGCACTGTGGTCCTTTGCGACCTTTCCACGGGACCTGCCCGCCCTATCGTCCCTGTAAGTTGGAGACAGCGAGTTTTTGACGCTGTCCATGGCCTGGCCCACCCGTGCATACAAACATAGAAACATAGAAATTAGGTGCAGGAGTAGGCCATTCGGCCCTTCGAGCCTGCACCGCCATTCAATATGATCATGGCTGATCATCCAACTCAGTATCCCGTACCTGCCTTCTCTCCATACCCTCTGATCCCTTTAGCCACAAGGGCCACATCTAACTCCCTCTTAAATATAGCCAATGAACTGGCCTCGACTACCCTCTGTGGCAGAGAGTTCCAGAGATTCACCACTCTCTGTGTGAAAAAAGTTCTTCTCATCTCGGTTTTAAAGGATTTCCCCTTATCCTTAAGTTTCCCCCTTATCCTTAAGCCGCGGGACGTCCGCCCTGCTGGTGGCCAAGTTTGTTTGGCATGGGCTCCGCAAGCAGGTAGCTGCCTGGGCCCGCGCCTGTGTCCCTTGTCAGACCTCCAAGGTCCAGCAGCACATGCGGCCCCCGGTGCAGGATTTTGCGGTCCCCGAGGGTCGTTTCCTGCACGTGCATGTGGACCTTGTCGGTCCCTTGCCACAGTCCCGCGGTGCCAAGCATCTGCTTACCATCGTGGACTGTTTCACGCGGTGGCCGGAGACGATCCTACTGACGGATACCTCCGCATTGGCGTGCGCTCGGGCTATGGCGGTCCACTGGATCGCCCGGTTCGAATGAATGAATACTTTATTGTCATTATAACATGTACAACGAAATTAGAAATGCCAACCAGTCAGTGCACCATTCACCATTCGGAGTGCCCTCTGACATTTCCACTGACCGGGGGCGAGGGGGGGGGACAGTTCACCTCTTCCCTGTGGTCAGCCCTGGCCCAGCTCTACGGTGCCCGGTTGCACCTTACGACTGCCTACCACCCGCAGGCTAATGGGTTGGTCGAGCGGTTCCATCCGCACCTGAAGTCGGCACTGAAGGCCCGGCTTACGGGTCCGGATTGAAAGGACCAACTGCCTTGGGTCCTCCTTGATAACCGCACCACGCCTAAGGAGGATTTGGCTGCTTCCTCGGCTGAGCTCGTGTATGGCTCAGCCCTGCGGGTGCCTGGAGATTTACCGCCACCGCCTGCGGGCAACTCGCCTCAGCCCCAATGTTGCTGGCCGGCCTTCGCGAACGGGTGCAAGAGTTGGCCCGTTCCCACTTCCAGGCATGGTTCGAGCCTGTTTCGCCGGTCCGTAATGTTAAGCCCGCCCCACGTTCGCGGACCACGCATTCCGGTCGTTCCATCCGGGCCCCCGCTAGTTTCCGTACCTCAGGTTCTGGGGGGGTGGGGCTCCTAGCGGCACCTACTGGTGCACGCGGGTAGTCGAACCTGGCAGCGAGCGGGGACTACGGAGGGTTCACCAGCCCCGACCACGAGTGTACAAACAGGGAAGGTGATTGAACTTTATTACCTTCCATCACAGTGAGGAATGTGGATTCCACTGTGGTGGATGTTTATGTTAAATTTTATTTTATGCGGCTGTGTGCCTTGTTGCTTTTTACTTAATATGGCTGTATGGTAACTCAAATATCACTGTACTGTAGCGGCACCTGCTGGTGCCCGCGGGTAGTCGAATCCTGCGGTCGGCTACCTCGGTCATGTGACTGTGGGGAGGGGGTTTTGTTCGCGCGCTTTCAGGACGATGCCCTCCCAGTCTCGTTTCGACACCGTTGTGGTAAGACCTATTCAGTTAGTCGTTGTTGAACTCCCGTTGATTTCACCGTTTATGGTAATAAACCTGTTTGAAACCAACTCTCGTCCCAACCCGCCACAGTTCTTTAATTGATACATGTGACAATAAATTCCAACTTGAACGATAACCTTTCCTCTATAATTAGATGTTTGTGTGCAATCACATCTTATCGAAAAAACGATGTGCTAACGGTAAAAAATTTACATATTCCGGCAGAGATTTTCTGGAGTCCAAATCAGCCTTATCTGAAAAATTCGTGCTTTATTTCTCGACTTATTTATGAAAATGTTCACAAATCCGATAAAACTTTGAAAATAAACGAGATGGTCTCGCTGATGACGTCACAATGGAACTGCTGCACGCGATCTGCGCTGTGTTCCTGCAATGCGAGTGACGTCACACACACATCCCATCCAACTCGCAGTCGTTTGATTGACACCCGCTCCCCCCACTGCACCCCCGCCGCTCCCCGCTGCCCACTGCTCCCCGCTCCCCTCCTCTCCCCCCACCTCTCCCCATCTCCTCTCCCCCTCCTCTCCCCATCTCCTCTCCCCATCTCCTCTCGCCCCCATCTCCTCTCCCCCTTCTCTCTCCCCTTCCTCGCCCCCATCTCCTCTCCCCCTTCTCTCCCCTTCCTCGCCCCGTCCTCTCCCACCTCCTGTCTGCCCTCTTCTCCATCCTTCTCTCCCCCCCTGCCACCCCCTCCTCTCTCCCCCCCTCCCCGCTACATCCCCTCTCTCCCCGTCCTCTCTCCCCTCCTCCTCTCTCCTCTCCTCCTCTTTCCTCCTACCTCCCCCCTCTCTCCACGTCCCTCTCCCCCCATTCTCTCCCCCCTCTGTGTGTGTGTGTGTGATGCCGCAGCGCGCTCCCACAACTGCGTGTTGAGGGGATGGACACAACGTGTCCTACTTGGTCTAGTATATAATAAAAAAAGGATAATGCTGACCTATCGTGCACAATTGTGACGGCTTGATTTCAAAGACAGGGCTGAGGCATTCCTGAGGGATTTGGGTGGTTGGAAGAGGTTTCTTCTGTGTTTTTCCCCTCGGTTGTTGTCCGAGGAGGAATGCGGCGGCACTCGGCCCGTTGGGGTTAGGATGCGTGGGAGGAAGTCTTGAGCTTGGATTGAGGCTTGGAAGGCTGAGCTCGTCTCCCCTGCCCCGATCCGCATCCGGTCCACCACGGAGGGGGGAAGCGAGCAAACTCCACACAGACAGCGTCGGTGGTAGCCGTGCCCGGAGACGGGCCCTTCGGCCCCTCTCGTGTGTGCTACCCCGGGTTGCATTTATTGCGTTTGTCATCACTGTACGATGACCTCGAAAAGATCATCCACACATTCATCTCCTCCCGCTAGATTACTGCAACTCCCTTTACACTGGCATCAGCCAATCTTCCCTGTCCCACTGCAACTGGTCCAAAACGCCGCAGCGAGACTCATGACGGGCACCCGAAAAAGGACCACATCACCCCGATCCTAGCCTCTCTCCACTGGCTCCCTGTGCGGTTCCGTATAAACTTCAAGATCCTCCTCCATGTCTACAAAGCCCTCAAAGGGCTTGCCCCCACCTACATAAAAAGTCTTCTCACCCACCACTCCACCTCCAGGCCCCTTAGATCGGCAGACCTGGTGTTGCTGAATATCCACTGTCTAGGCATAATCTCAGGGGCGACCACGCCTTTGCGGTTGCAGCCCCTAGACTGTGGAACAGCATCCCCTTTCCCATCAGAACTGCCCCCTCCATCGACTCTTTTAAGTCAAGTCTAAAGACTTATCTATACTCCCAAGCCTTTCCTGGCGTCCTCTGAGTGAGCGCTACGTGTATATATGTAAGTAGTTTGTTTGTTTGTGCTATTGTTATAACAAATGTAAAGCACTTTGGCCAACGAGAGTTGTTTTTTAAATGTGCTATATAAATAAATGTGACTTGACTTGACTGTATGTACACTGTTTGCTCTGGCCGGCTGCGTGTAAACGGGCGATTTCATCGCCTCCTGATCGATGTGCAGAACAACAAACTTAAGGGCCTGTCCCACTTACGTGCCTTGGCACGCTAATTACGCGATCCCATGGTTGCGTTGAGCTGCGACTGTCCCATGAAGGTCGCGCGCGATCTCATTCGACCGCACAGCTGTCTGGAGCGTGTGACATCATTTGAAGATGGACACAGAATGCTGGAGTAACTCAGCGGTTGATTGATAGTAATCTGATGCGACATGTGAGCAAACATAACATTCTTGCTGACAACCAACATGCATTTACGAGGCATAGATCATGTGAGTCTCATCTTATCCTGATGACAAATGACCTGGCCAAACATCTTGATGATAACGTCATCACGGATTTAGTAGTGCTGGACTTTTCCAAAGCATTTGATGTCATCTCAGGGCACAGTACTGGGCCCACATCAGTTTTTGCTTTACATAAATGACATCCATGAAAAAGTCGGAAACACGACCAGACTGTTCGCTGATGATTGTTTGCTGTACCGTCCAATTAAGTCAGCTGATGATTAAGATGCTCTCCAAAAGGATCTCGATACAATGGTTGAGTGGTCACAACAATGGGGCATGCAGTTCAACCCTTCCAAATGTGAAACCATGCGTGTCACCAGAAAGAGGAATCCAGGCAAAACATCTTACAATATACTTGCTGCCACCCTTGAAGAATCCAAACAAACCAAGTATCCTGGCATCAAATTGCAGAATGATCTGCGTTGGAATGGTCAGACTCATCATGCAACGGTGAAAGCAACAGGTGTCCTAAATTTCTGAGGCGTAACTTTCATCATTATTCAACTTCTGTCAAGGAAAAGCTATACTTCACCCTCGTTAGACCTCATTTGGACTACGCAGTTGCAGCATGGGACCCATACACAATTAAAAACATTTCTTCCATCGAACGTGTCCAAAGAAAGGCAGCTCGATTTGTTACTAACACCTATGAGAGAGAAGCGAGTGTTACCAAACTTCTGAATTCTGTGGGGTGGAACCTTCTCCTAGACATACGTGAAGCTCACCGTTTGACCTGTTTTTACAAAATGTTAAATGGTCAGCTCGACATAGATTACAAAACCTACCACCAAACAAAACCAATTAAGAGCAGACGAGGGCATTCGATCCAATTTGAGATTCCAGCTCCCAAGACAGATGTGTACAGCAATTCATTCTCCCCCGCACAATTAAATCTCCACCCTACCATAGTTACCCAACCAGATGCAACTAAATGTAAGGTAGCTCTTTCTTCCCCAAAACCCTTTCTGGCTTAAGTCCTCCCTCCACCACCTCCAGTTTAAATTCCATTTGGAATATTTTGGAGGACCAAGAAACCAAGAACCAAGAAACCAAGCGGGACCGGCCGCATCTCTGGAGAGAAGCAATGGGTGACGATTCGTGTCGAGACTCTTCTTCAGTCTGAAAGAAGGGTCTTGACCCGAAAGATCACCCATTGCTTCTCTCCAGAGATGCTGCCGGTCCCGCTGAATTACTCCAGCATTTTGTGTACATCTTCAATTTTCTTGGTCCCGCTCTGGGAGTAGAAGTAGGGCGGAACCGGTCCGCAACGGCGGTGAGCCCAGGCCGAGTTCGGCGATCGTTTGCCTCCTGCTGCTGTTGCAGGTGAGACATTGCGTTGCGCCAGGATCTTGGGCCTGTCCCACTTTGGCCATCAGTTACGCGAAAGGCCGTTGGCACGTGAAGATTTCGTTCACTACAAAAATTTTGGAGCCCCGCGCGATGTCGCGCACAACTCCATACCCCTCCGCCTTCTCAGTGGGACCGGCCCCGTGCGAAGATACGATGCCCGTGCGCCTAAACGCGACCACGAGGTCACGTAATTTGCGTGCCAAGGCAAGGACACATAAGTGGGACAGGCCCTTAACTCCCCAAGCTGGCGACCTCTGATTCTCCTTACTCCCTGTAAAGAGTGTATAACGAGGCATCGTTACTTTACTATCTTTATTCATACTGGAGCATTACACATTGCACTAGCTGTACGTGGTCTGTCACAGGAACTAGAGAGCGATCTGTGGGTGGGGAGGTTGTAGATATACTTGTGATATGGGGAGTGGTTAGTAGGTATGAGGTCACTATGTTAAAGGCACATGCATATCTCATCTACATCTTTCCTCTTCGAAACGACAGGCAAATACAATGGTGACATGGCGACCACGGCTCATGCGCTAGGATAGTTAAACAAAATCGCCATAGCGGTCAGGCGGTTTGACAAGACGTCCCGCCCGGGTTCGCGTCTCGCCATCCACCCTTCCTGCAGGAGGAAGAGGCACCGGCGGGGACAGACGAACCTGAAAGGGAGAAACGGGAGGAGACGGAGGAGACCGCGGCACCGAACCCGGAGGGGATGCGAGATCGGGACCGGGAAGAGCGCGGGCAGGCGAGCGAGGACAAGTCGGAGTGGGGTGGAACGGAAGGGGCTGAGGAGGAGCAGAACGTTGCATGTCAGGAAGGACGGGCAGAGCAACGCCCTGACGCGAAACAGGCAGTGGGGGAGCAAAGGGATCCGCGGCAGGAGGACGCGGCTCGTTGACGAGCCGAAGGTGCTGGCGGGACCGTCGGTAAATGGCTCCAGCGTGGTCGACGAGATAGGACCTGGGCGACCCCGCAGAGCCGACGACAGTAGCGAGCTTGGAGTGACCGGGAGCGGTCTGCATACGGACAACTTGACCGGGGAAGAGGCGCGGCAGCGGGTGGCAGGACCTGTCATGGGAACGCTGTTGGACGTCGTGCCTGAAGGCAATGCGTTTCTGAACCGCCGCATGTGGGAGGATGGAGGGTATGAGGGAGCGCTGGGCCACAGGGAGCGGGAGTCTTGTAGCGCGAGACATGAGCCGCCGAGCAGGTGAACCCATGGCAGAGTCGCGGGAAATGTTCCGAAGGTTGAGGAGGGCCAGATGGAAGTCGGAGTTAATGCCACCACACTGTTCCAACAGGTGCTTCGCGCTGCGGACTGCGCGCTCGGCCAAACCGTTGCTTTGCTGGTACTCCGGGCTGCTGGTGAAAT
>JAXLNO010002690.1:522181-555571 GCA_038087875.1 Malacoraja senta | reverse complement strand
GCAAGACGTGTCTTAAGACGCATATCGGGAAATTATATCTGTTTGTGACAAGACCAAAACTCAAAGCCACAAATATGCAGTGGTTCTTCATAAATCTTAGAGGCCCTTCAGTGAAGAAGACATGGAACGTTTTAGTAAACGGGCTGTGACTGTGCATTATCATTGAACTAAAGTGATATGTAACCTTGCACCTGGAGTAATGTCACACCATTTACTTGATCCAGTTGTTTCTGTAAAATTGGGAGTTCCTGCTGCATAAGATTCAAACGCACTTGAATCTCTTGAATATTTTTCTCCATTGTGTTTAGAATCATCTCCTTCTCGTCGCTGAGATATTTAAGTAGGCATTGTTCTTTATCAAAGAGAATCTGGTGCAGTTCAGCAAACAGGGACGTGATGTGGGACTGCAGAAACTGTGACTGATCCTGGAAAAATGAAAGACAGATATTATTACGATGCAATACGGATAATAAATCTGCTCTAGATTTCAGCTTTGGAAGGAGTAGACAATAGACAATAGGTGCAGAAGTAGGCCGTTCTGCCCTTCGAGCCAGCACCGCCATTCAATGTGATCATGGCTGATCATCCACAATTAGTACCCCGTTCCTCCCTTCTCCACATATCCCCTGACTCCGCTATCTTTAAGAGCCCTATTTAGCGCTCT
Organism: Malacoraja senta; assembly: GCA_038087875.1. Lineage (NCBI taxonomy): Eukaryota > Metazoa > Chordata > Chondrichthyes > Rajiformes > Rajidae > Malacoraja > Malacoraja senta. The sequence continues at coordinate 554,907 of JAXLNO010002690.1, read as the reverse complement.
CTTGAAAGTACCAGAGAATCGGCCTCCACTGCCCTCTGAGGCTGAGAATTCCACAGATGCACAAATCTCTGTGAGAAAAAGTGTTTCCTCATCTCTGTTCGAAATGGCTTATCCCTTATTCTTAAACTGTGGCCCCTGGTTCTGGACTCCCCTAACATCGGGAACATGTTTCCTGCCTCTAGCGTGTCCAAACCCTTAATAATCCTATATATTTCAATAAGATAACCTCTCATCCTTCTAAATTCCAGAGTATACAAGCACAGCCGCTCCATTCTCTCAGCATATGACAGTCCCGCCATCCCTGGAATTAACCTGGTGAACCTACGTTGCACTCCCTCAATGGCAAGATTGTCCTTATTCTGCCTTCCTGTTTTTGCTACCAAATGTCCTTCCTCAAGTTTGGAGACCAACACTGCACACAATAATCCAGGTGTGGTCTCACTAGGGCCCTGTACAACTGCGGAAGGACCTCTTTGCTCTTATACCTAAGGCCAGGATGTGACAACACACACACAGGGAGACACATAAACAAAGGAAGACACGCACACACACACACACACACACACACACAGGGAGACAGACAGACACACACACAGGGAGACACACACACACGGAGACACACACACACACAGGGAGGCACACATACACACACACAGGGAGGCACACACACACACACAGGGAGACACACACACACACAAGGAGAGACACACACACAGGGAGAGACACACACACAGAAACACGCACAAACAGGGAGGCACACACACACGAGACACACAGGGAGACAGACACACACACACGCACACACCTTTTCTTCCCCCTCCCTCCCTTCTTCCTCCCTCTTCCCCACATCCCTCCCTCTTTCCTCCCCCTCTCTCTTTCTCCTTCCCCCCCTCATCCCCTTTCTACATTCCCGGCCCCTGTCTCCCTTTGCCTCCATCCCTCTCTTTTTTTTCATTCCCTCTCGCTCTCTCTCTCTTTCTCCCCTCTCTCTCTCTCCTCCCTCTCTCTCCCCGGGCACGGTGCAGTGTGGATTGGTGGCGCTGGCGCTGCCGTGTGAGTTGAAGGGCAGGAGGGAGGGAGGGAGCGAGGCTGCAGCGGCGGCCGGCAGCGCAGCGCTCGCAACCGGCGCACAGGGGCACTGACACCCGCTGCCCGGGAGCTTCCCCGTTCCATCTCCGGCTGCTTCATGTTGTCGGGAGCTGCACATACGACCAAGAGAGAAGAGACGCGACATCACTCACAGCCATCAACCAACGAGCTTCCCCAGACCGTACAGATCGCTGTCATGTGGCGCAAAGAGACAAACTGTGCAGCAAATAGGATCTTTGCTATAACTCCGCTATAGGATCTTTGCTGTGCAGGGACTGAAGACAGCGTGAGAATTCTGTCATCTGCGTGAGGTCATGAGAATTGACTGAAATGCGTGACTTTCACGCTCAAAGCGTGAGAGTTGGCAGCCCTGCAACTTGCCCAGAATGACCAACATGCCCCATCTATCGAACTTGCCCACACCAGCCAACATGCCCCATGTACACTAGTCCCAGAGTGATACAGCGTGGAAACAGGCCCTTCCTTCAGCCCAACTTGCCCACACAGACCAACATGTCCCATCTGCACTCCCTGGATAATGACACGGCTGGTCGTCTCGTCAATTTACTTCGCCAGCCGCCGGCTGCCGGCAAGTATGACGGCCTGAAGACGCTCCTATTATGCACTTTTGGGCTGAGCAAGCGCGAGCGGACTGCGAGGATTCTGTACATGGGTGGTCTCGGTGATCACAAGCCGTCGGATCTGATGTGTGAAATGCTCACCTTGATGGACAGTCATCAGCTCTGTTTCCTTTTTGAGCATGTGTTTCTGGAGCAGATGCCCGAGGACATCCGCCTACTCCTCGCGGGTGAGGATTTTGCTGTCCCACTGTGGCTGGCTGAATGTGCCGACGAGCTGTGGCAGCCAAACAGCAGGGGGACTTTTCTATCTGTCGGGTGTCGGTGAGGCCGCAACGCAGCCAGCGGTCATATTCTGTGTGGGTTGAGGGTTCCATCGGAAGGCTGGTTTCCAGCTGGGTAGAGGTAGATGGTGTTACTACCACCAACGCTGGGGTCCTGCAGCCCACCAATGCCGTCCATCCTGCTCATATCCGGGAAACGCTGCGGCCGGCCGCCAGTTGTGGCTGCCGGGTCCGGCCAGAAGAATCGCCTCTACACCTGGGACTGTCATTCGAGGCGGCGGTTTCTGGTTGACACGGGTGTGGAGGTCAGATGAAAACCAATGTATTAAAAGCATTCGTTACCACTATCTATCTGTGACACCACTGTCAGAGTACTATATACCCGTACTGCAAGATTGCTCTGCTGTACCACACACCCTAGAGCCCTACCATTGTGAAGGTCCTGTCCTAGTTGAACTCTCCAAAATACAACACCTCACACTTATCTGCACTAAACTCCATTAGCCATTCTTCAGCCCATTTACCCAGATGAGCAAGATCCTGCTGTAATTTATCATAACCAGCTTCACTGCCTACAATACTACCTACTTTAGTGTCATCTGAAAGCTTACTAATCATGCCGTGTACATTCTCAACTATGAACAAAAGCATGATTACTAAGTTTGCAAATGAAACATCTCCTGTGTTTGCAGAGGAAAATATCTGGGGGAAGGGAAGAGGTGGTTTGGGTGGGAAGAAAAAGGAGTTGCAGAGGGAGAGGTCTCTGCGGGAAGGGGAAAAGAGTGGGGATGAGAAGATGTGGCTGGCAGTGGGATGGCGGAAGTTTTGGAGAATGATATGCTGGATGTGGAGGGGAGAATGGCAAGGACCATCCTTGCTCTATCTTGAGGGGAGGGGGAGGGGGGAGCAAGAGCTGAACTATCACGTGCAGTGAAGCTACCCAAGCAAAATAAAGGTGCTGAAAGAATACGAGGTGGCCTCATTCTGGTAATGGAGGAGGCCCAGGATAGAAAGGACAGTATTGGGAATGGGAATGGGACGGGGAGATAAAATGGTTAAGGAACCTGGAGATCTAACTGGCCTTGGTGGACCAAATGTATGTATTCGACAAAATGGTTGCCCAGTCTAAGTTCGGTCTTGGTGATGAAGTAAAGGAGGCCACATCAGGAGCACAGAATGTAGTAGAGGGTATAGGCGGTGCCATGTGACACCTCATCTCACCTGGAAGGACTTTGGGATTCCTAGATGGATATGAGGAAGTATAGGGATAAATGTTACATTTCCTCTGGTTCCTGGAGAAAGTACCTGGGGAGGTGGTGGTTTGGGTGGGTCATCACCGCTGCTGATTTCCCATCCACAACTCCAACCTTATGGTCTCAGTCCCAAAATCCACAGATTGGACTGGCTTGGCTAACCCATTGTTTCTCACTGCTGCATTGAACTAATCTCCAAATACCTCGATTCCATCTCTCCCTAGATTCCCTCTCCGAGATCAAGCCCTCGAGTCCTGGAAACAACCTCGTAAATCTTCTCTGGACTCTTTCCAGCTTGATGACATCCCTGAACAAAATTGAACACAATGCTCTAAATGTAGGCGCACTAATGTCTTGCACAATTGCATCATAATGTCCAACTTCTATACTCAACACCCTGACTGATGAAGGCCAATGTAACAAAAGTTTTCTTTACCACCCTAGCTACCTGTGCTGCCACTTTCATTGAACCTTTTAGCTGTACTAGAAGCCCTCTGCTCTACATTTCCCAGAGCCCCACCATTCATCCTGCCCTGGTTAGACTTCACAATGCAAACCTCACAATTACCTGCATTATGCTCCATTAGCCATTCTTCAGCCCACTTACCCAGCTGATCAAGATCCTGCTGTCATTTTTGATAACCATCTTCACTGTGTATAATGCTGCTCACTTTTGGTATAATCTGAAAACTTACTAATCATGCCTAGTACATAGAAACATAAAAATAAAGAAAATAGGTGCAGGAGTAGGCCATTCGGCCCTTCGAGCCTGCACCGCCATTCAATATGATCATGGCTGATCATCCAACTCAGTATCCTGCACCTGCCTTCCCTCCATATCCCCTGATCCCTTTAGCCACAAGGGCCACATCTAACTCCCTCTTAAAATGTAGCCAATGAACTGGCCTCAACTACCTTCTGTGGCAGAGAGTTCCAGAGCTTCACCACTCTCTGTGTGAAAAATGTTTTTCTCATCTCGGTCCTAAAGGATTTCCCCTTTATCCTTAAACTGTGACCCCTTGTCCTGGACTTCCCCAACATCGGGAACAATATTCCTGCATCTAGCCTGTCCAACCCCTTAAGAACTTTGTAAGTTTCTATAAGATCCCCCCTCAATCTTCTAAATTCTGGCGAGTACAAGCCAAGTCTATCCAGTCTTTCTTCATATGAAAGTCCTGACATCCCAGGAATCAGTCTGGTGAACCTTCTCTGTACTCACTCTATGGCAAGAATGTCTTTCCTCAGATTTGGAGAACAAAACTGTACGCAATACTCCAGGTGTGGTCTCACCAAGACCCTGTACAACTGCAGTAGAACCTCCCTGCTCCTATGCTCAAATCCTTTTGCTACGAATGCTAACATACCATTCGCTTTATTCACTGCCTGCTGCACCTGCATGCCTACTTTCAATGACTGGTGTACCATGACACCCAGGTCTCGTTGCATCCCCCCTTTTCCTAATCGGCCACCATTTAGATAATAGTCTACTCTCCTGTTTTTGCCCCCAAAGTGGATAACCTCACATTTATCCACATTATACTGCATCTGCCATGCATTTGCCCACTCATCCAGCCTATCCAAGTCACCTTGCAGCCTCCTAGCATCCTCCTCACAGCTAACACTGCCCCCCAGCTTCGTGTCATCCGCAAACGTGGAGATGTTAAATTCAATTCCCTCGTCCAAATCATTAATATATATTGTAAATAGCTGGGATCCCAGCACTGAGCCTTGCTATACCCTACTAGTCACTGCCTGCCATTCTGAAAAGGACCGGTTTACTCCTACTCTTTGCTTCCTGTTTGCCAGCCAGTTCTCTATCCACATCAATACTGACATCAATCATTCCCATCTAATGTACAAAAGTATGATTAGTAAGTTTGCAGAGGATGCGTCTCCTGTGGCTGCAGGGAAAATATCGGGAAAGGTGGTCATTTAGGTGGGAAAGGACAAGTGAACCAAAGAGTTGTGGAGGGAGCAGTCTGTGCAGAAAGGTGCGTGGATGGGAAGTTGCAAAGGCTGGTGGAATAAAAAGCAAAGGACCAGGACAAGGGGAGCTTTATACTAATTCCGTCTGTGGCCTGGTGGGGGGGGGGGGGTGGGTGAGGGGGTGAGAGGGAGTGATAACTGAATTGCAGGGTATATATGGAGGAAGTATAGGAACATGTATTACATCTCTTGCGGTTGCAGGGGAAAGTACCTGAGAGGGGATGGTTTGGGTGGGAACGAAGGAGTGTGGAGGGAGCAGTCTCTGTGGATAAGGATGGGAAGAGGTGACTGGTAGTGGTGATGTAGGTGGCTGAAATGACAGATGTGGAGGCAGGTGGTATGAAAGGTAAGGTATGAAAGGTAGCAGGGTAACTCTATCCTTGTTCATTTGGGGAGAGGGGGAGTGAGAGAAGAACTACAGCACACAGGAGATACAGGTGAAGGATCCATATATACTTACGACAGCAGGGAAACCATGTTTGCTAAAGAAAGAGGATGTCCTCGAGTGGAAAGCCTCATCTTGAGTGCAGATGCAACAGAGATGGTGAAATTGAGCGTAGGGGATGGCATCGTTGCTAGGGGCAGGGTGGGATGATGTATAGTCGGTGGGAGTCATTGTGTGTGTACAGTAGTTGATGTCTGTCAATAATCTGTCCCTTGTAATGGAGACGGAGAGATCTAGAAAGGGGAGAGCGATGTCAGAGACGTTCCAAGTGAATTTGAGGACAGGGTGGAAGTTAGTGGTAAAGTTAATGAAATCAGCAAGTTGTGTATGAGTGCAGGAGGCAGCCCCGATGCAGTGGAGAAAGAGTGGAGCAGTAGTGTATGTTTGGAATAAGGTCTGTTTGATTATAACCAATGAAAAGAAATGCATTGCTGGGACCAAGGTACTGCCCATGGTTACACCTTTAACTTGAAGAAAGTAAAAGGAGTCAAAAGGAAAGATGTTGAGAGCGTGGACAAGTTCCACCAGGTGGAGGAGAGTGTTAACAGAGGGGAACTGAATGGGTCTCTGGAGGAAGGAAGCCGAGGGTTCCAAGACCTTCCTGGTGGGGAATAGAAATATAAAGGGACTGAAGGTCCATGGTGAAGATGAGGGAATGGGGGCCTAGGGATTGAAAGTTATTGATGTGTGGAAGAGTGCGAGAGGTATCTCAGATGTAGGCCAGAAGGGAGGGGGCAGGGGAGAGGGGGGTTTGGGAAGGAGATAGAAAGGAGCAGTACAGGGCTGAGCAACAACAAGGTTGGAATCTGTGCAAGGGAGGTTGCCTGAGGCAATGACACCCAAAGCACCTCTTCCTCCCAGGTAGTTTCTCCTGCGACCGCAGGTGGTGCTATACCCCTCACTCACGTCCATCCAGGGACATCAAGACGCCCTTCCAGTGGAGCTTATATTATAATCCAGTTCCAGATTATATTATAATCTTTAAAATATAAGATTACAAAGGGTTTGGACACGCTAAAGTCAGGAAACATGTTGGGGGAGTCCAGAACCAAGGGCACACTTTAAGAATAAGGGGTAAGCCATTTAGAACGGAGACGAGGAAACACTTTTTCACAGAGAGTTGTGAGTCTGCGGAATTCTCCGCCTCAGAGGGTGGTGGAGGCCGGTTCTCTGGATGCTTTCAAGAGAGAGCTAGATAGGGCTCTTATAGATTGCGGAGTCAGGGGATATGGGGAGAAGGCAGGAAGAGGGTTCTGATTGGGGATGATCAGCCATGATCACAGTGAATGGCGGTACCGGCTCGAAGGGCCGAATGGCCTTCTCCTGCACCTATTGTCTATTTTATATTGTCTATTGAGGAAGGGGCTCACACGCACGTCCTCCAACTCCATCCACCACACACAACTTCCCGATGCGGTCTCCTACCATCGGCAAGAACATGTGCAGATCAGGCGACTGATCCACCAAATACATGCACTGTCGACCAAGGCCTGCCAGATGTCCTGGATGCTGGGCTCTTTGAACCCCCTCTTCCTTGAGTGATGCTCCAATCCTAGGCCATCTCCATCAACAAGAGTGAGGCCACACTCAAAAGTGGAAGAACACCTTATATTCCACTTGGGTATTTTACAACCCAACAGCATGAACATTGAATCCTCCCATTTAGCTAAATGTGGATGCACACATTTCAGAATGAAAGGGACAACGTTTAAGATTAAGGGACGGAATACCTGCAAATGATTGAACGGTTCACTTCCAGACGAGCACAAATGTAACCCAGGTATCACTGGTTACTCTCGCGCTTGCCAGCAATGGTGGCAATTGCTGGCAAGCATCCTGATTGATATCTTCTGCAAAAAAGGATAAATGAGAAATATACCAAGTTAAAAGTTGAAGAATAACATTTTCTGATCATCACCAAAAGTACAAACTAATTGTACAAATCTAAATTCTTCTGAAGACAAGCCATTGAGTTTTTCCAATCAACTTACATCTTAGTGCAGGATGTGTGTCATAGTTTGCAAAATATCTTTTGTATATTTAGCTCTAATGGCATTTACCATATTGTATTATTCTAAGCATTATTTGGACTCTAATTGCATGTCTTAATGCTATATTAATTGAATTAATAATAGATAATAATATGAATTTTTTGACAGTTCAGATAATGAAAAACTTTCAATTAAAAAAACGTAACAACCCCATGAGAATAGTCACACTGCTTCACCCTTGGGATACTAAATGTAACGGCTCTGCAAACCGGTTGCCTAATCTGTGATTGGGTTTCCATACAGAGAAGGGAGGCACAGTGGCACAGATGGTAGAGTTGCTGCCCCACAACGCCAGAGACCCAGGTTCGATCCTCGACTGCGCTCAGTCGACCTAAACCTACCTGATCTCCCAATTGCTAAACACTTTAATTCCCCCTCCCATTCCCATACTGACCTATCTGGCCTGGGCCTCCTCCAATGTCAGAGTCAGGCCCAGCAGAATTGGAGGAACAGCACCACACATTTCGCTTGAGCGGTATGAATATTGACTTCAAATAACCATTGCTTTCCCTCTCTCTCCATCCCTCCCCCTTCCAAATTCCAATTAGATCAGGCGCCGTTCCAAATGGCCATGCGAGTGGATCAGATGCAGCCTGCATCGGCACGGAGCAGTGGAGCAACGGTGGAGGGCATCGACACATCACCTGGTCAAGCTGATCCCTGCAACTCCAACCCACTGCCTGGACAATGTGCCTTTATGGCCACGTTAAGACTCTCACATTTTTAATAACTCTGAACTTGAAGGGCACAAGATGTCGCTGGAAACATGGCGACTCTGGTGATCTACTAACCTCAATGTGATCTACTAATCTCACACTCCTGTACATTAGTTTGATTGTGCCCCATTTACAACAAGATTGTTACTGAACTGTATACCAAACATGAATTTCACTCTACCTAGATACACGAGACAATAAAGTACCATTGACTCATTAAATGGGAGAAACATAGAAAAGTGGCTTTCAAAATGATGCACTTTTTGGTGACTACTTCATTTCAAGTATTATATTCAGTTCCCAATAAATTGTTGTTTCCTTATGGATATGTCAGAGCAACAGGATTTTTATTTACCTTGCACAATGTGTGGAATTGCTTCACAAGCTTCATCGTTTCCTAGATCATCTTCAAAGGGCATTATTTTACGCTTCCATTTTGGCACCTTTATCTTCCCTTTGATCTGACATCAAGAACAATAAAGATTTTTTTTTATTTTATTTATTTAATTCTATTTATTAGAAGTACATTAAATTACAACAAATTACATTAGTACTCATCACGTATATCTTATTACAATTAATGTACTCCGTCATTTTTTTAAACTAATAAAGAGAAAAGGTTGAAATTAAGAAAAAAGAGACAGTGAAGGAAAATAGTGAAAGTGTAAAAACGTGTCAACAGGAAAGAACAGAGACCCTGTAGAAAAGAAATTAAAGGTAAAAGATTAAGAGATAGACGCTAAAGAAGAAAAAAAAGAGAAAGAAGAGAAAAGAGAAAAACAAGTACTTTATTATGAGCATCACGCAAATGGGATATACCAACTCGCCACCTTTCATCCCCCTTTACCTGACATCGGTACTTTTTAAAGTACTTTTGCACCTTATGCTTATAATAGTTCTATAAATGCAGACCATGTCAGATGGAAGTGATCTGATTTGCCTGCCAGGAGTCTTATCTCTTCAAGGTGTATTGTTTCAAACATATTTGAAATCCACATGTTTATAGTTGGTATTGGAGCGTTTTTCCAGAATTTTAGGATAAGCGTTTGTCCAGTTATTAACCTGTATTCAACTAATTTCGTTTGAAACACATTTAGTTCAGGGCTATCTTCCGTTGTTCCGAAGATAATCCATTCTGCTTTTGGTGTCAGTTTTATTTTAAATAATTTTGTAAAAATTTCAAAAATTTCAATCCAAAATCTTTTAATTTTTGTACAAAAAACAAATGAGTGCGCTATAGTAGCTTCTTGAGATTGACATTTATCGCAAATAGATGATAGATTGGGGAAAATTTTATTAATTTTAGTTTTTGAATAATATAATCTGTGTAAAATGTTGAATTGTATTAAAGTGTGTCTTACATTAATCGAGCATTTATGCACATTTAATAAATGTTCATTCCACCTTTCCTTTGAAATTTTAATAGCTAATTCTTGTTCCCAGTCTCTTCTAATACCTTCCGTAGTTGGTATTTCTACATTTAAGATAATATTATACGAATACGATATTAAGTTTGCTGATTCAGCTTTTATCTGCATTGCTTCGTCCAGTACATCTGGTGGGATGTTATAATGATCTTTTGTATATTTTTTCAGATAATCACATATTTGAAAATATTTAAAGTATTGATTATTTCCCAGCTTATATTTTATTTGTAATTGTTGGAATGATGGTAATTTTCCAGTTTCATACAAGTCTCCGAGCATTTTAATTCCTAGTCTATCCCATTGTATAAATGATTTGTCTGTAATAGAGGGATTAAACGAAGGGTTATTAACTATTGGGGATAAAAGCGATAAATTTCTTAATTTTCAATTTTGTTTTATTTGTTTCCAAGTTCTAATTGTATTATGTATAATTGGGTTTTTGTTATAATTTATGTTATTCAGTTTCATTGGTGAGAGGAGGATCGCTCCAATATTACAAGAGGAGCAGTCTTCTCTCTCCATTATAATCCAGTCCACCTGCTGGGCAGAGTTGTCCATCAGTTGAATCATATTTTTAATATTTACTGACCAATAATAATACATAAAGTTAGGGACTGCTAAGCCCCCTAATACTTTAGCTTTGTTCAAATGTATTCTTTGTATTCTATGGGATTTATAATCCCATATAAAATTAGCAATGTCTGAATCCAATTTTTTTTTTAACTTCTTTGGTAGATATATAGGAATTGATTGAAATAGGTATAAAATTTGTGGTAAAAAGATCATTTTTATTGCATTTCTTCGGCCTATTAAAGACATCGGAAGCGTTTTCCAAAATGTAATTAATGTATTTAATTTATTAAGTAGAGGATTATAATTTGCTTTGAACATGCCTTGATATGTTCTGGTAATTTCAAACCCAAGTATTTTGTGTGAGTGCATTATATTGAGTAGTCGTCTCATATTATTAGATGAATATCTCTTAGGGATAAACCCCGTCTGATCTGGGTTTATTAATTTACTAATATATTTACTTAATCTTCTAGCTAATGTTTTCGCTAATATTTTTTGATCTGTATTTAACAATGCTATAGCTCTATATGAACCCGGTTCTTCTATATCTTTGTCTTTTTTTAGTATTAATGTGATCGTTGATTCAGCTAATGTATCAGGTAATATTTGTTCTTTAAAGGCATATTGATACATTTTTTGTAACCGTGATATAATTTTGTCATAAAAACGTTTATAAAATTCATTAGTAAATCCGTCAGGACCTGGAGTTTTTCCATTCTTTAATGAATTTATTGTGTCTTCGAATTCCTTGATTGAAATACTGTTATTTGCACTTTATCAGTATATTGACCCTTGTGTATATATTTATAGAATGCCTTGTAGTAAATGCCTACTATGTTCTGTTGTGCTCAAGCAAAGCAAGAATTTCATTGTCCTACTAGGGACACGTGACAATAAACTCACTTGACTTGACTTGAAATTTGTGCACCCAATTCCTCTTGTTCCTTCAACTCTAACTTCGGAAGATTACAGTTATCCAAGAACTCTGTAATTTTATTGGTGTCCATTGTCGTTTTAGATGTGTACAAATTCTCATAAAATTGCGCAAATCTTTTATTAATATCATTCGCTAAAGTTAGTGATTCCCCTCTATCTGATTTAATCTTTTGAATCGTATGTTCTTTTTCTCGTTTTTTAGCTGACGAGCCAAAAGTTTGTGTGGTTTATCCCCAAATTCAAAGTGTTCCTGTCTTGTAATTTGGAAAAGTCTTATAATTTTGGCTGATAATAATTTATTTAATTTAAATTTCAGAATTATTATTTTATTATGTTTATCCATAGATGGATCTTTAGCATTATCTATATCCAGTTGTCTAATTTGTTCTTCTAACTGTCTTTGTTCATTCTTATTCTTTTTATATTGAAAAGCTTGGTATGAGATTATAACACCTCTAATAAATGTTTTAAAAGATTCCCATAGTAGGCGATATATCTGGAGTGTCTTTTATTTCAAAAAAGACGTCCATTTGTTTTTTTAAATATATACTCCCTTGCGGGTCTTTTAGGATTTGAGAATTGAACCTCCAAAATGATTTGTTCTTAGACATTCCTTCCAGTTTTAAAAAGAAAGTTAGTGGTGAATGGTCTGAAATCGAGTTGGTATGGTATATTGGGTTCACAGTGTGAGGGATTAATTTTGTATCCACCAGGAAATAATCTATACGTGAGTATGTTTTGTGTACCATTGAATAAAACGAGTATTCCCTGCCAGTCGGATTAGCAATTCTCCAAACATCTGCTATATTGGTATTATTTATGTAAGTATTTAAGAGTTCACTAGTTTTAGATTTCGTATTCCCTCTCTGTTTTTGGCTAGATTTATCTAAATACGGATCTAAAACACAGTTAAAGTTTCCTCCTATTATAACATTTTGATAATTAGATTCTGCAATTATGTTCAGAATTTTATGGAAAAAATGAGGATTATCAAAGTTAGGCGCGTATATATTTACCAAGGTAATTGGGGTATCGTGAATTTCTCCGGTAACTATCAAATATCTCCCTTCCTTATCTGTTATGGTATTCTTTGCTTTGAATGGTATGCCTTTTCGAATAATGATTGACGTACCTCTAGATTTCGAAGTATATGAAGAATGATATATTTGACCTATCCATTTCGCCCTCAATCTAGCTTGATCCTGGGATTTTAGATGGGTTTCTTGTAAAAAAATGATGTTAGTATTGTACAATTTCAGCTGAGCTAATATCTTACCCCTTTTAATAGGAGAATTAATACCTCTTATATTCCAACTGCAGAATGTGACTCCTAGGTTCTTTTGTTTAACATCTTGCATTTTGAATATTTATAATACCTTTAAATCTTACGGTGCATCCATATCTCAGGTCTTTGGGTATTGGGGGAACCTTTGCGTTACTAAATTTTGTTGGCATATCCCTTTTACGCTTATCGCTAAACCAAAAACACGAACAAGTGACTTGATGTGATAATTTAAAAAAAAATTAAAAAGTGCAAATAGTGTCTAAAATGGTCGACACTGTAACAAGTGGCCCACCTGTAGGTGGGAGAAAACCTTGTATCGACTTCCATTGTCGATGTTAAACAAATAGCTCCGCACCATTGGTTACTCATAACATAATAGGACGCGGCCTCGCAATCAGATATATAATAGATTTACCCTATATATTTCGTTATAACATATCATATATATATAACAATTATATCTACTAATTGTTAAACGAATGGTTTTACCTTCAATAATAATCAACTTGGTTGAAGGGGTTAACGGGAAACGTGCTCCTGGATCTAAGCCAGGTGCGAGTTTCTCCTCCCCCCCCCCCCCCCCGTTATAGATAAGGCTTAGATTTAGTGAAAATTTGTGTTAGTTGTGTTAGTTCATTGTTTTTTTCTTGTTAGCGTCCGTTACTATTTCTAGTTTAATATTGTTAAATTGTTAAATTGTTAAATTATTAATAGGATTAGTTCTTTACAATTTAATTTAGTATTTTAATCTCTTGAACAATTAATGCTTCTGGTATAATCCACTCTCTTCGGCTCGGCGATCCTCTGTTATTCGCTATTTGCTTCGTTTGGAACACAGAATGTCCTTGAGTTAAAATTCCACAGATTAAAAAGTCTAGACATCCTCAGCTTGAAGGATTCTTCAAATAAGTTTTTTTTAATTTTAAACACTACATGAACTGTTTCTTCGCTTCAGATCCTCCATTAACTGTGGAATTATAATAAAAAATGTTTGTCCATACCATCCATGTATTCCCGCTACTTTTCCACGATGCTCTGTGCATATCTGTACGCATCCTCCGGGTTTCCAAATGATCTCTCATGTCCCTTATAAGTAATGCGCATCTTAGCAGGATAGAAGACACCATATCTAACATCTTGAATTCCCCTTAGAATTTATTTTGCCTTTGTGAACTGATTTCTCTTTTGCGCAATTTCATACGGATAGTCCCTGAATATTTTTATAGAGTCGTTATCAAGCCTCAGTTGCATTCCATATTTGATTTTACTCATGACCTCTTCCAGTTCTGAAATGGCCCGAAATTTCACAATAATCTGTCGTGGGTGGTCTGGTCTTGCTTGAGATCTTGGTTTAAATCTCGGTATTCGATGTGCCACTTCAATTTTCAGTTCTTTGGGGAGATTAAGCAGTTGTTTGAGTAAACCCATAGCAAACTCACGAATGTCCCTTCCCTCAGCTCCCTATGAGACTCCAAGAATTCTTAAATTCTGGCGTCTTGAACGACCTTCCAGGTCCAGGCATTTGTCTGAAACTTTCCCCAGATGAGTCGCCATCTGTCCTGTAGTTTGATCATGCTCTTGCCTCATTCTCTCCATGTCTTCAGCCATTCGAGCCATATTTTTCCCCATTTCCATGATTGTAGCCATACTTGCAGCCACTGTTTCAAGCACAGCCGTGAACCTGTCCGTAGTAGCTTCTTCCACCTTATCAATTCTCCCCGATAGTTCACCTTTCACATCATCAATTCGTTTATTTATAGTGCCAATTGAATCAATAACCTTCTGATTACCAGCACTCGAAACCCGCATCATCTTTTCGATCTTTTCCATCATTTTTCCCATCATAATTTTATTTTCATCCAAAATTTCATCTTTAATATCTCTCACCGATTTCTTCAAATCCTCAAATTCTTTATCCTTAGCCAGATCTGTCTTAGATCTTGTAGACATTTCTGCAGCCACTTCAGGAACTTCAGAGGTAACTTCTTCAGGATTCTTCAGGCTTTTCAGCAGCTGTGTTTTAACTGTTCTCTGAGGACTCTGAGCTGGAGACAGTCTTTTCATTTAAAAGTCCTTAAACCACCGTTTAAATCATCGCGCTTACTGATGACGTCATCAGCTTGGCGACCTGAAGCTCTGGTAAGGTTTTTAAATCGGTCCCGACCTGTAGACCTGTTTTAACGCGAAAAATCGCGGATTTTTCGGGAGCGGAGCTAGGTGTGCTTCTGTAAGTGTAACATGGCGCCACCGGAAGTCAAAAGAAAATTATTTGAATGCACAAATACCCAACCAAAAACAGTGAATTATCCATGGCTGGCATGAGGAATTAGAGGAAGAGTTAAAAAGCTCATAAGTTGTCAGAAATAGTTTTTGACCTGAAGAATGGGAGCATTTAGAGCAAAGGAGAACCAAGAAATTGATAAAGAAATGCCATATGGAACACAAGACAAGGTGTGCAAAATGATGAGGGGAAAAGATCGGATGAATGCACAGCCTTTTACCCAGAGTAGGTGAAATCAAGAACCAGAGGACATAGATTTAAGGTGAGACGGGCAATATTCAAGAGGAACCAGAGGGTCAACGTTTTCCACACACAGGGTGGTACGTATATAGAAGGAGCTGCCAGAGGAGATAGTTAAAACAGGTACTAGAACAGCATTAAAAAAAAAACACTTGGACAGGCACATGTGGATAGGAAAGATTTGAAGAGATATGGGCCAAATGTGAGCAAATGGGACTAGAATAAATCTCGCTTGGCTTGGGTAAGGTGGGCCGAAAGGCCTGTTTTCATACTATGCCTCGAATGGTGGGGACAGCAGGAGGATAATGCTAAATATGGCAGGTGTGGGCCTTTACAGGCAGCGACAGGAGAATTAAATATGGAGAATGGCAGAGAAGTTAAATAATTCCTTTAAGTTTGTCTTAAAGAAATAATACAGGTATACGAGAGAACAAAAAGCCAGTGAGAATGAGAAATGGAAGAAACGGAGTACTAATCAATAAAAGTTAAAAAGAGTAGTCGGCAGACTTAACTATAAACCTTTAGGCAAGACAAATAATGCTGAGGCTCTATAAGGCTCTATAAGGAGAGATGCAATGCTGAGGCTCTATAAGGAGAGATGTAATGCTGAGGCTCTATAAGGCTCTATAAGGAGATATGCAATGCTGAGGCTCTATAAGCCGCTGGTCAGCCCGCCTTTGCAGTACTGTGAGCAAATGTGGACAACATATCTGAGGAAAGATGTGCTGGCTCTGGAGAGGGTCCAGAGGAGGTTTACAAGAATGATTCAGGAATGAGTGGGTTAGCACATGGTGAGCGTTTGACGGTACTGGGCCCCTACTCGCTGGAGTTTAGAAAGTTGAGGGGGGGGGGTTACATTGAAACTTACAGAATAATGAAAGGCATAGAGTGAATGTGGAAAGGATTGGTGACCCTATTACCGCTATAGGGTATCAACTGACGTGTCGAACAAGACTCTAAACCAATGTTTAATTTAGTTTAGTACAACTTAATATTTATTAACAGTCGAGTAACTTAAAACATGCATGCAAACACTTGACTTCTAATAACTTCTCATTGACTTTACTATTTCAACATCACTTCTTAAACTAAATCACAAAGTCATCCCCTATGAATGAATTGGACAGAGTCACTCTGTTTGTAGGGGGTTTGTCTTCTCTGAGCTTTGAACTCAGTTCTCTCCTTCTTGTGATGGTTGTTCCCGGGTTGTAGCTGCCCATGTTTCGGACCGCCCTTCTTTTGTACTAATTTTCCTTCAATCTCCTAAAGGAAGACTTTGTTCAAACCCAACGCTCTCACAATTCTGGTCAATCATTTTGAGTTGTCACTCATCCAAATGCTGAATAAACAAAATGCATCTTCGTTCCTTATCAGGCTGGGGAGTTCTTCATTATGTTGCCTGTTCATATTTTCATTCTCATCATACAGTTCCTTTGTAAAATGGCCGTTCCCAGACACCTTATCTTCTCAAGGCCAAACTGCCGAGCAATGAAATTACGTGCAGTTCTGTTCTCACCAGATGTTCAACATTTGACCATTTTCACAGTGTTTCTTTGTTCTCCTGTTCCCAGAGTTTTGCTCTGTCTGTCTCTAGCTAGTAGCATCCTCCCAAAGCCTGTCGGAATATTGACATTCCGTCCCAGGCTATAGGATGTTTCCAATGGTGGGAGAGTGTAGGAAAGGGGCAGGGAACCTTTTCATGTTGGAATGCCACATTAAGTTAGCTGTAATCTATTAAGGCCGCATCCAAGAAACTTCAATTGGATATACTTCAAAATGTACATTATGTTGTTAAAATAGCCCTCATGACTTACTATTGTTTTAATTGTGGCCATCAGTCGGGGAGGATTATTTCGTTGAATCTTCTTTTACTCTTCAGTATTTTAAATACGTTCATTTTAAGATTAAAATGAAAATAATAAGACGAACAAAAATATATTAATAAATTAAAAGGATTTGTTGTACAAAATTTGGATCCATTCAAAAGGCCGCACTTAATGGCTTTAAGGCCGCATGTTCCCCACCCCTGGTCTAGGTCCAGAGTTTCATAGTCTCGGAATTAAAGGACCCTCTTTCAGAAAGAGGAGGTGGAAGTGAGGAGGAACTTATTTAGTCAAATGGTATTTAATCTGTAAAACTCATTGCCACAGAGGGCTGTGGAGGTCAAGTCAGTGGATATTTTTGAGGCAGAGATAGACAAATTCTTGATTAGAACAGGTGTGAAGTGTTATGGGGAGAAGGCAGGAAAATGGGATTAGGAGGCAGAGATCTGCCATGATTGAATGGCAGTGGACCCAATGGGCCGAATGGCCCAATTCTACTCCTATAACTTGTGATCTTTACCTGCATTATATTATAGATACCATTAGTTTAGAATTAATAAATCATGTTAACTTTAACTGAAAACTTCAGTTTAGAAATTGACATGAATGTTATTCAAATGGATTGATGTTAAAATAATTTGTGTACCTATATCACTACCCACCAAGTTCATGATTTTCGATATTCTACTTGTGTTTGGTTTATTCATTTCTTCCTTTGCACTGCGTTTACAAAGACAAAAATATACATATTTTTAATAATTTTAACATTTTAAATAATTAATTCGCAGTCAATATTTATGCTGGCAATACCATCACTGATTGCACATACTTCAGTTCAGCAATTGATACAGCTGTACCTCTTGTAAGTTGATGGTTCTCAAAGGAAAGACACCGGAGAATGCATTTGTCTACCGGGAAACTGCAACAAAGCCTCTCAGCCAGGACACAGAGGTACGCAGGATGAAATCTCCAGGACATGTACTCAGAATGTCACCAGAACGTGCACCTAAGATAGCAATGACAACCTGACGGAAGAAGGAAAAGAGGCCAACCAAAACAAATATGGAGGTGAACATTCCAGAAGGATTTGGAAGCCAAGGGTTATGGGGAGAAGGCAGGAAAATTGGATTAGGAGGCAGAGAGCATCCATGATTGGAAAGGAATCTGTCTGTCTGTCTGTCTGTCTGTCTCTCTCTCTCTATCTATCTATCTTATGAGTATTATTGATATTCAAAGGCAGGTGTGTTGTACCAAGGCTGACAGACGTTGAAGATAGCAGATGATGAATGGATACACTCAGCACGTCAGTGGAGAGTCCACTGATGCTAAATGATCTGCTGTGCATTGTGCAGCAATCATCGTTTTGTTTCAGATTGATGGCACCTGTTTTTCTTTAACATATCCATTTACTGGCAGATCTCTGTACTAATTATCTGTTATAAGCAATCATTTCTCAACCATATTTTTCACAAACAAACATTGGAACTCTGTAGTTAAATGCAGCAATCATAAAAATCAATTGCTATCAAAGCCAAGAACATTTATTAAATTAAATCAGAGCTAGATATGACACTTCTCCTCGTAACTCCCCCCCTGCCCCTCTCTCTCTTCCTCTTGCCCCACCTGGAATGGGCGCCCACAATCCCACACCACCCCTCCCCCATGATCAAAATGAATGGGGGTGCTGGATTGATGGGCCGAATGGCCTACTCCTGCACCATTTACAAAACAAAAACAAAACACAACCCAGAGCAGTAAACAGGAGCCGGCCCTTCGGGCCGCAGTGTCTATGCCCAAGATAAACTTATTTCTACCTGCGCTCCATCCTGATCCAGGTGCCCACCAGCCCAGTTAAGGTCAGCAGCTTGTTCGACTCACTGAAAAACAAAATCAAAACTTCGCACAAAACAATACCAAAAAAAATGAAGATAGTAACATACATAAAAGTGAGACAAAAGGGGTGAACTTCGCCCAAAATAACAAAAAATAAGAATAACTAGAGCAAGTGCAGACCCTTTGGGTCCCTGTCACACGAGAGGCCTGGTCCCCCGACGCAGCCCGTTCCAAAACGCAATATTGCACCACGAACCCGTAGCCCCCACGGGAGGCGAGGCGGGGCCGAGGCCAGCGGGTGGGGGCGTGTCCAGCGAGCGGGACCAAGGGGAGTGAGCGGGGCCAAGGGGAGTGAGTGGGACCAAGGGGAGTGAGCGGGGCCAAGGGGAGTGAGCGGGGCCAAGGGGAGTGAGCGGGGCCAAGGGGAGTGGGTGAGACCAAGGGGAGTGGGTGAGACCAAGAGTTAGCGGGGCCAAGGGGAGTGGGTGGGACCAAGGGGAGCGGGGCCAAGGGGGGTGGGGCCAAGGGGAGTGGGTGGGACCAAGGGGAGTGAGCGGGGCCAAGGGGAGTGAGCGGGACCAGCGAGGGGGGCCAAGGGAAGCTCCCTGCCTTGTGCCCAAACACCAGGATCATGCGGCTAAAATGCAACCAGAACTTGAGGAGCAGCCCCTTCAGATATTGGTACTGGGGCAGCAACCTCACACACTCCGTATACACGTGGAACACGGTGTCTACCTCGCCACAGAAAATACAGGCTCTCTCTCTCTCTCTCTTTCTGCCTCTCTCCCTCTATCTCTATATATCTCTATCTCTCTCTATCTCTATCTCCTCTCTCTCTCTATCCCTCTCTCTATCTCTCTCTATCTCTTCCTCTCACTATCTCTATATCTCTGTCTCTCCCTCTCTCTCTCTATATCTCTCTATCCCTCTCTCTGTCTCCCTCTCTCTGGCTCTCTATCTCTCTCTCTACCTCTCTCACTCTTTCTCGCTCTCTCTCTATATAACTCTCTCTATATATATATATCTCTCTATATATATATATCTCTCTCTATCTCTCTCTCTACCTCTATCTCTCTATATCTCTCTATATCTCTCTATATCTCTCTATATCTCTCATTATCTCTCTCTCTCTCCTGCTGTGGTTACCGTTGGCAACGTCCCGTTGTGATGTCATTGTCGCACTCAGCAGCTTGTGATTGGTGGACCGTGAGTGGCATTGTGACATCATCACTGAAGGTCCTGGAAAAAGTCTCTCTGTCTGAAGCTGTTTCTCTCTCTCTCTTTATCTCTGTCTCCCTCTCTCTCACTATCTCTTTCTCCCTCCCCTCTCTCTTTCTCTCTCTCACTCTATCTCCCCCTCACTCTCTCTCTCTGTCTCTCTCTGTCTCTCTCTCTCTCTCTCTCTCGGTGTCTCTCCTTCCCTCACTCTTTATCTCTCTCTCTTTATCTCTCTCTCTCACACTCTCTCTCACTATCTCACTCTCTCTCTCTCACCTCTCTCTTTATCTCTCTATCTATCTCGATCTCTATTCCCTCTCTCTATCTCTCTCTAATTCTCTAATTCTCTAATTCTCTCTCTCTCTCTCTATTTTCCCTTTCCAAGGACTTTATTCAGCAATTACACATTACAGCGTGCCCAAAGTACATAACCGTTCAATGGTTACAATACATCAAGCAGACATTATAACACAATTGTGCAATCAATATTAACAATGCTCTCGAGCCCCCGCAGTGACCAGCGTTCACGGAAGGCCTCCAGAGTCCCCATGGACACCGCGTGTTCCCTCTCCAGGGACTCGCGAGCATGGACATAGGCCTGGCGGAGGGGCAGGCAGCCGACTCTGGTGTGACCATCGACCGCCCGCTGCTTGGACCCACGAATGGCCATCTTTGCCAGGCCCAGGAGCAAACCGACAGGGAGATCTCACCCCCCCCCCCCCCCGATCGTCCCTCCCCACTCCCTGCATTGTGCCCAAACACCAAGATCGTGGGACTAAAATGCAACCAGAACTTGAGGAGCGGCCCCTTCAGATATTGGTACAGTGGCAGCAACCTCACACACTCCATATACACGTGGAGCACGGTCTCTACCTCGCCACAGAAAATACAGGTGGCTGGCGAGCCCTTGAACCAACTCAAAAGTTTATTACACACCACGGCTCTGTGCAACACTCTCCACCCCAGGCCCCCCCAAAGGAAGACACAATCTTCTCAATCAATATTGCTCAGCAGAGCAGTCACCTCCTGAAGTAGACACGCCTGCATCTTGCCGGTGCTGGGGGCGTACACGTTAATGAAATGTAATGGCATGCCATCCAGGCTCACGGCCAGATGGAGCAAACGGCCTGGCACAACTTCCTGCACCTTCAGGATCTCTGGCTGGAAAGTCAGGACAAACAGGAAAGCCACCCCACTCGAATTAGTGCTGAGATGGCTCAAGTAGACCCCCCTTCCCACTCCATTCGCCAGGTGGGTTCATCACTGACAACAGTATGCGTCTCTTGCAGAAAACTCACTGCATATTTCCCCTCTCCGAGGACTGATAGATGTTGTAATCTACAAAAGTCCCCCCTTCCACCATTTATATTTAGGCTAGCAACTGTGATCTTCATGTTGAAAACACACTAGGGTTTTTTCCACGCACTCCTCACGGGAGCGCCCCCTCTCTCTTAGGAACTTCAAAAAGTCCCCGAACTGACTCTTCTCAGACTCGCAAAGACCACTCTCTTTACTGCCAAGGATAGTATCCAGTGACTGATAAGCGCCGGCATGTCAGGCCACTGCCTTCCAGCTGACTTGAATCTGGTCCTAGGACACATGCTTGTTTTCAGAAACTGCCGAATCTCCCAGATAACATCCTTCGAGACACAGCACTGGAATCCAGGCAATCCGCCAACCCACCTGAAGCAACCACTTCCTCCTCACTATGCTCAGGGTCATCGTCTGAGTTCGGAGGACTGCAGCAAGCTGCCAGCTCGCTCAACCCACTGCGCAAGCTGGACACAACATGTTCCCCCTCCTCCAGCATGATCCTACCCCCGGGAACAATGTCGAGGGAGGGCCCCGATACCCCTGACGACGATGAGCCGTCCGGTGAGAGGCCAGGCTCCTGCACTCTCCCACCACCCCCTATATCTGGGCCTGGGGAAGAAACATCAAGAGGTACCCCCAGGGCCCGTGGTGCACAGGCAACCCCGGAATCTGAATGAGGGTCACAACCTGAAACAGCCCCGTCCCCTTCCGCACCAAGGGAACCCGCTCCAACGATAACACCCAGAGATTCTCCACCCTCCACCACCTGGGGAGAAACTTCACTATGGCCCACAGAAGGAGCTGGTGTTTCTGAAATCTCCCCTACTACCTCAGCCAGTGGGGCAGCAGACCCCTCAGCAACCCTAGTGGCTTTTATGTGGAGCACAGGCTGGCAAACCACCCCTACTCCCGAGACCCCCCCCCCCCTTTGAATCGTCTCTGCTCATCCTCCGTCCCAGGGGACACATTTCCAGGTGAGCCAACCCCAATAACTGGTGCGGAAACATCCTCCGAATGCCCCTGAAACGAAGGACCAACCTCCGTCCCAGGGGACACATTTCCAGGGGAGCCAACCCCAATAACTTATGCGATAACACCCTCCGAAGACCCCTGAACCGAAGGGACAATCTCCGATCTCCGACCCAGAGGACACTAGTCCTGGGCCACCAGCCTCAACAGGGGTGGAAGGTCTCGAGGTCGTCTGCCCCCTGACTTTGGGCCCAGGGCCTTGCTCCCCCTCCCCCTCCCCAAGCCCACGCCTTATTTTAGTCACTCTGACGTGCGGCAATGCAGTAACCTCCATAGAGGAAGGGTCCTCCTCCTCCACACTACCAGCTACCTCTTTTCCACCACCAAGTTCAACCTCCCCAGCTCCCTTCTGAACCTCCCGTGCCCACTTCTGAACCTCCTCAGCTCCTTGCTGAATCCCACCAGGTACCTCTTGGACCTCTCCGGGGCCAACAAGCACCCTGTGGGTGGGCTCAAGTCTGGGCTTCTTCTTCTCCAGCACCTGCCATTCCTCCTCCTCCCCCTCCCCCTGCGCCTCGCCATCAACCACCGCCACAGGTTCGGGACGTGAGGGGCGGGCGGCAGCACAGACCTGGGCCGCCGAGGTGGAGCTGGTAGCCCCAGCTGGGCCAGCAGTGCATCCCCGGGTCACCGAGGCAGAACTGGCAGCCCCGGAAGGGCCAGCAGTGCATTCCCCTAGCCGCTGTGTTGGGTCGAAGGGCCGAATGGCCTACTCCTGCACTTATTTCTCACATTAGCCCAGCGATTGGGACAATCCAAACGGAAATGTACAAAATCTTTGCACGCATGACACCGTGCCTCTCCCCAACTCCAACAAATGCGTTAGGGGTCAACATCATACTCCACAATGAAGCTCCCCTCCGCGCCCGCCCCCACTCCCACCATCATGAACACCCGCCTCTTGAAACTCAAGATCCCTTTGAGACATGGGTCACTCCATGGCTGCATGAGCCTAGTCAGCTTAGACCTCAACTCCCCAATCTTAGCCAGGTGTGATTTGGATGAAGGGATTCAAAGTAACATTAGCAAATTTGCAGATGACACAAAGCTGGGTGGCAGTGTGAACTGTGAGGAGGATGCTATGAGAATGCAGAGTAACTTGGACAGGTTGGGGGAGTTGGCAGATGCATGGCAGATGAAGTTTAATGCAGATAAATGTGAGGTTATCCACTTTGGTAGAAAAACAGGAAGGCAGATTACTATCTAAGTGGCGTCAAGTTGGGGAAAAGGGGAAGTACAACGGGATCTGGGGGTCCTTGTTCATCAGTCTATGAAAGTAAGCATGCAGGTACAGCAGGCAGTGAAGAAAGCAAATGGCATGTTGGCCTTTATAACAAGAGGAATCGAATATAGGTCCTTCTGCAGTTGTACAGAGCCCTAGTGAGACCACACCTGGAGTATTGTGTGCAGTTTTGGTTCCCTAATTTGAGGAAGGACATTCTTGCTATTGAGGGAGTGCAGCGTAGGTTTACAAGGTTAATTCCTGGGATGGCGGGACTGTCATATGCTGAGGGAATGGAGCAGCTAGGCTTGTACACTCTGGAGTTTAGAAGGATGAGAGGGTATCTCATTGAAACATATAAGATTGTTAAGGGTTTGGCCACGCTAGAGGCAGGAAACATGTTCCCGATGTTGGGGGAGTCAGGAACCAAGGGCCACAGGTTAAGAATAAGGAGTAAGCCATTTAGAACGAAGACGAGAAAGCACTTTTTCTCACAGAGAGTGGTGAGTGTGGAATTCTGTACCTCAGAGGGCAGTGGAGGCAGGTTCTCTAGATGCTTTCAAGAGAGAGCTAGATAGGGCTCTTAAAAATAGCGGTATCAGGGGATATGGGGAGAAGGCAGGAACAGAATCAGGGGTACTGATTAGGGATGATCCTACTGGCCTACTCCTGGACCTATTGTCTATTGTCTATTGGAAGAAGGAGCGCATGCCGGAAGAATGT
Source organism: Malacoraja senta (assembly GCA_038087875.1). NCBI lineage: Eukaryota > Metazoa > Chordata > Chondrichthyes > Rajiformes > Rajidae > Malacoraja > Malacoraja senta. The sequence continues at coordinate 530,601 of JAXLNO010002690.1, read as the reverse complement.
GGGAACGCAGCGCAGGAGACCCGGTCTCACAGTCGGCACCCACGGTTCCACCAGTAGATAGATCCCCCCCACTGTCAGCCCCTTCTCCAGAGCTAAGGCCACATCTTCCTGAGACTTTAATGTCATCTCACACTTCATCCCTGCAACCTCGGCAGAGGCAATCACATCCTTCTTGAAAAGATCTTGCAGACCCTTTGTTATTGCATCCCTGTTCCACCGGAACCTGGTTTGGACCGAGATCCCGTGTTTTTCTCCACCCGTCAGCATAAGGCTCATCCTCGATTGACGCCGAAGCCACAGCCGAAAGTGTAACTCCGAGCCCGAAATGCCGCCATCCTGACAGGGATACAAAACCAGCACCAAGGACACCAGCAGTCTCAGCTCAAGAGCAATCTCAGTCACAGTCCGAAAAAGCAACAGAAGTAGTTCTCTCCAGCCGAGCAAGGAAATGCCCGCGCTCAACTTCACTGCCAAGAGCAGCTCTTGGGAGGCTTTTCACAGCCCTTCCGAGCCTCCAGAAACTGCCGGAAGCAAAAACGTACCTTATCTTCCTTAAGCCCAGGCAGCCTGCTCTGGGCAAAACAATATGGGAGCAAGGATCCGGTGTTAGAAATGACAAAAACACAGCGACTTTCCTGCTCCCGGTCTCCAGGCACTCTTGGCAATCCGCCAGCCACTGCCACTCTCACGGCGTTCCAGAAAACCGTTGGAATTCCTCACTAAATGGAGAAATCCTTTAATTGATCATGAAAAGGGAGAGCGATGTCAGAGATGTTCCAAGTGAATTTGAGGATGAGGTGGAAGTTACTGGTAAAGTTAATGAAACCAGCAAGTTCATTATTGGTGCAGAAGACAGGCCTGAAGCTACTTCTTCTTCTAGCATATGGCGTGCACAGCCTAAAGTTGTAGGACAACTTGTTCTTACTTGAGTGTGCACGCCAGGTTGATTGCATTCGTCGAAACAGGGCGGAACACGTGAAGGTTGCAATCATCCACCCCAGCCCTGATGCAGTGGAGAAAGAGTGGAGAAGTAGTGTATGTTTGGAATAAGAACTGTTTGATTATAACCAATGAAAAGAAATACATTGCTGGGGCCAAGGTGCTGCCCATGGTTACACCTTTAACTTGAAGAAAGTAAAAGGAGTCAAAAGGAAAGATGTTGAGAGCGAGGACAAGTTCCACCAGGTGGAGGAGAGTGTAAACAGAGGGGAACTGAATGGGTCTCTGGAGGAGGAACCCGAGGGCTCCAAGACCTTCCTGGTGGGGAATAGAAGTATAAAGGGACTGAAGGTCCGTGGTGAAGATGAGTGAATGGGGGCCTAGGAATTGAAAGTTATTGATGTGTTGAAGAGTGTGAGAGGTATCTCAGATGTAGGCCAGAAAGGGAGGGGGCAGGGGAGAGGGGGGATTTGGGAAGGAGATAGAAAGGAGCGGTACAGGACTGAGCAACTACAAGTTTTTATGATTCAAACAGCATACTCGTAACAACCCGAACTCTTGATTAGAACAGGTGTCAAGAATTATGGGAAGAAGGCAGGAAAATGGGATTAGGATGCGGAGATCAGCCATGATTGAATAGGAAATCCCCAATAAACTGAACACAAATGCCTAACCTGGAAATATAACAATAATTCAAATAGGCTGTAAAGAACTTTGATAACCAGACAAATGTAAACATTTTTACTGACTTGACAGCAGGGAAAACCGAGGAGAGTTTTGCTTTGTGAAAGGTTGTTAGAAAACATGCCAAGGCTGGGTCTCAGCTGTACACTGGATGAGGCCGAATTGGCATTAATGTATTGCTATACATTTCAGGGGCAAGGCAACACAAGACAATTGGAGCTTATATCTGTACCAGATTAGTACTTACGATTGGTTGGAGGGAAGGAAGGAACGTAGGAAGATAAACTGTGGCATTCGATCCACAGAAAATGTTTCTCACTCCACTGACAAATTTAATGCAAAATGATATTAAGGGTTATAAAAATAATAATGACAATAGAACTCACACTATTATTTATTGGCACCATTCACAATACTTTTTTTTGAATATTTTGGCTGCCGGATGCTAATATCATTAGCTAAGAGACATCCACTTGTCTTTCGCACACAGGCATTTAAGCAATGTTAATAGATTAAGCTTAAGCAAATGTACATGGATACTACATAAATTAAAGCATTGAAAATATTGAAGTATACAAATGGATTATTAAACATTTAACGTTAGAAGTGGTTGAATTCTTTTGATTTGACTGTACAATTTATGTTGCTGACATATAGATTGGGATCATTGATATACAATTTTGAAAACCAATCTATGCCTTTGAGGGAAGTTAATTTTGAAAACATCCTTTCCTTTATTACATTGAAATTATCATACAAGGGGAATTTTCAAACCCAGTTGAAATTTATATATTTTCTTTTCATCCAGTCAAATCTCTGTCCCCTGTCTCCATCAATGGTGTGGATGTGCAGTTTACCAGGGAGTACAAATACTTTGGAGTGTACCTGGACAGTAAACTGGACTGGTCCAGAACGCTGAGGCCCTGTACAAGGGACTGACAGAGCCGGCTGTACTTTTTGAGAAGACTCGGCTCCTTCGAAGTCTGCAGTAAGATGTTGCAGATGTTCTACCAATTGGTGGTAGCCATTGCCATCTTCTTCGCTGCCGTGTGCTGGGGCAGCAGGGCGAAGGCTGCGGACGCCAATAGATTTAACAAACTTATCAGGAAGGCTGGCTCCATCCTGGGGGTCGAGTTGGATTCATTGGTGGTGGTCTTGGAGGAGAGCATGCTCCTCAAACTGCGGAGCATCCTGGACAGTACAGCTCACCCCCTCCATGACACACTGGTCAACCTGAGGAGTTCCTTCAGCAACAGACTGGTTCCACCAAGATGCAGGACAGAACGCCACAGGAAATCGTTCTTCCCTGTGGCTATCAAACTGTACCTCCCATTCTCCTTCTGTCATGGGGTAAACTGAGACTAACTCGACTCCCCTCCCCCATCCCGGCACATCCCCAAGTCTTTCCACTCATCACATTAATTTAATGTTTTGTGTATTTTGTGTTTTTATTAATGTTGGCAGATCAATTTCCGTCCTGGGATAAATAAAGTTCTATCATATCATATAATGGAAAAATTCACTGCTAACAGGAATCATATGTTTAAATCATACCCGTCAGGTTCTTGTTGACATGTGATCCAACTGCAGGACTGCCTCATGAGGCTAAACATGTTCGGCAAAAATATGGCTACAAAACCGCCAAACAAAGAGACAATTCTCTGCAACAAAATGAAGAAAGCTTATATCAACCAACGTTCACTGGAAATTACTTGCAAAGTTAGAAATAACAAACTTATTGATGTTCCGTGCAAACAAAAAAGGATTAATGGCTTGAAGTGCAAAGTAAGTGAGCAGTTATAAATCATGTGTATTATTGATATTCAAAGGCAGGTGTGTTCTACCAAGGCTGACAGATGTTGAACATAGAAAATGTTGAATGGTACACTCAGCACGTCAGTGGAGAGTCCACTGATGCTCAATGATTTGCTGAGCATTGTGTGGCAATCATCACTTTGTTTCAGATTTCTAGCACCTGTTTTTCTTTAACATATCCATTTACTGGCAAGTCTCTGTACTAATTATCTAGATTATAAGCCATCACTCCTCAACCATATTTTTCACAAACAGACATTGGAACTCTGTAGTTAAATGCAGCAATCATAAAAATCAATTGCTATCAAAGCCAAGATCAACATTTATTAAATCAAATCAAAGCTAGATATGTCACTTCTCCTCGCTCCCCCCTACCCCTGCCCCTCTCTCTCTCCACCTGGAATGCGTGCCCATAATTCCACACCAGCCCTCCCCCCCTTCTATCTATATTCATTCCTCTGGCCACATTTCATGCCTTTGAGATAGTGTACAATTTGAGATAAGTCCATAGTTTTTCCAACTTAGAGGTTTAATGTTCACTTTCCATCTCAAGCGCGTTTCTTCACCCTGACTTTATAGAATAACTCTAATTCCACATCAAAAAGAATGATACTGCTCAGAAGCCTGATAGCAATGGAGAAAGAAGCTATTCCAGAGTCTGGGGTGTGCACATTCAAGCTTCTGAATCTTTTTGTCCGCTGAGAGCAAATAGGAGGAATGTCCAGGGTGGGACAAGTCTTTGATTATGTTGGCAGCTTTTCCGATACATCGTGAAGTGTAAATGGTGGAGAGTCTAATCTGTGTGATGGACTACAAAGCAAAGCAAAGCTTTCCGCTATATCTGTGACAACAGTAAACCTAATAAATGAAAACACTACATCTGTTGCTTGTGGAGGGGAACTGGCAGATGCTTCTGCAGGGATGATTGGAAAAGAGTCCTAATTTTGAGAAGATAAACACAAAAATGCTGTTTCGGGTCAAGACCCTTCTTCAGACAAAGGAAATGTCTGGGAAGGAAGGCGTGTTTAAGAAGGAACTGCAGATGCTGGAAAATCGGAGGTAGACAAAAGTGTTGGAGAAACTCAGCGGGTGCAGCAGCATCAATGGAGCGAAGGAAATAGGCAACGTTTCGGGCCGAAACCCTACATCAGACTGAAGAAGAGTTTTGGCCTGAAACGTTGCCTATTTCCTTCACTCCATAGATGCTGCTGCACCCGCTGAGTTTCTCCAGCACTTTTGTCTACCTCCATCTGGGGAAGGGGTATATGGTCTGGGGAAGGGGTGTCCGGTCTGGGGAAGGGGTGTCCGGTCTGGGGAAGGGGTGTCCGGTCTGGGGGGGGGAGGGGTGTCTGGTCTGGGGGTGGAAGGGGTGTCTGGTCTGGGGTGGAAGGGGTGTCTGGTCTGGGGTGGAAGGGGTGTCTGGTCTGGGGAAGGGGTGTCTGGTCTGGGGAAGGGATGTCTGGTCTGGGGAAGGGGTGTCCGGTCTGGGAGGGAAGGGGTGTCCGGTCTGGGAGGGAAGGGGTGTCCAGTCTGGGAGGGAAGTGGTGTCCGGTCTGGGGAAGGGGTGTCTGGTCTGGGGGGGGAAGGGTGTCTGGTCTGGGGAAGGGGTGTCTGGTCTGGTGGGGAAGGGGTGTCTGGTCTGGTGGGGAAGGGGTGTCTGGTCTGGGGAATGGGTGTCTGGTCTGGGGAAGGGGGTTCTGGTCTGGGGGGAAGGGGTGTCTGGTCTGGGGGGGAAGGGGTGTCTGGTCTGGGGGGGGAAGGGGTGTCTGGTCTGGGGGGGAAGGGGTGTCTGGTCTGGGGAAGGGGTGTGTCTGGTCTGGGGAAGGGGTGTGTCTGGTCTGGGGAAGGGGTGTGCCTGGTCTGGGGAAGGGGTGTGCCTGGTCTGGGGAAGGGGTGTGCCTGGTCTGGGGAAGGGGTATGTCTGGTCTGGGGAAGGGGTGTGTCTGGTCTGGGGAAGGGGTGTCTGATCTGGGGAAGGGGTGTCTGGTCTGGGGAAGGGGTATCTGGTCTGGGGAAGGGGTGTCTGGTCTGGGGAAGGGGTGTCTGGTCTGGGGAAGGGGTGTCTGGTCTGGGGAAGGGTGTCTGGTCTGGGGAAGGGGTGTCTGGTCTCGGGAAGGGGTGTCTGGTCTGGGGAAGGGGTGTCTGGTCTGGGGGGGAAGGGGTGTCTGGTCTGGGGAAGGGATGTCTGGTCTGGGGAAGGGGTGTCTGGTCTGGGGAAGGGGTGTCGGTCTGGAGAAGGGGTGTCCGGTCTGGGAGGGAAGGTGTGTCCAGTCTGGGAGGGAAGGGGTGTGTCTGGTCTGGGGAAGGGGTGTCTGGTCTGGGGGGGAAGGGGTGTCTGGCCTGGGGAAGGGGTGCCTGGTCTGGTGGGGAAGGGTGTCTGTGGTCTGGTGGGGAAGGGGTGTCTGGTCTGGGGAAGGGGTGTCTGGTCTGGGGAAGGGGTGTCTGGTCTGGGGGGGAAGGGGTGTGTCTGGTCTGGGGGGGAAGGGGTGTCTGGTCTGGGGGGGGAGGGGGTGTCTGGTCTGGGGAAGGGGTGTGTCTGGTCTGGGGAAGGGGTGTGTCTGGTCTGGGGAAGGGGTGTGCCTGGTCTGGGGAAGGGGGTGTGCCTGGTCTGGGGAAGGGGTGTCTGGTCTGGGGAAGGGGTATGTCTGGTCTGGGGAAGGGGTGTGTCTGGTCTGGGGAAGGGGTGTCTGATCTGGGGAAGGGGTGTCTGGTCTGGGGAAGGGGTGTCTGGTCTGGGGAAGGGGTGTCTGGTCTGGGGAAGGGGTGTCTGGTCTGGGGAAGGGGTGTCTGGTCTGGGGGAAGGGTGTCTGGTCTGGGGAAGGGGTGTCTGGTCTGGGGAAGGGGGTGTCTGGTCTGGGGGGGAAGGGGTGTGTCTGGTCTGGGGAAGGGGTGTCTGGTCTGGGGAAGGGGTGTCTGGTCTGGGGAAGGTGTGCCTGGTCTGGGGAAGGGGTGTCTGGTCTGGGGGGGAAGGGGTGTGTCTGGTCTGGGAAGGGGTGTCTGGTCTGGTCTGGTGGGTCTGGGGCGCGTCGGGTCTTCGACAAATCCAGGCGACGCCTCACCTGCCAGCTGAGGACTGGAGCGGCCGCCATCATCAGCTGTGCCATGAGTGGAGGAGGCAGCCGCCGATGGCGATGATGAGCCGGGAGCGTCCATGGCGGCGCCGGGGGGGGCCTCGCCCAACTGTCAGCGCATTTCAAACAGCGGCAGCGGGTCCTCACGCTCCCCATCCTGCCGCGCGCACGCGCAGTGGTCCCCGCCTGCCCACTGCCGTGCGCCGGCACAGTGGTCCCCGCCCACCGGCGCAGTGTTTGCCGCTCGAGGCGCCGCCGCCCGAATCAAGTGAAGGGTTTAATTAAAGGTAGACAAAAATGCTGGTGAAACTCAGCGGGTGCAGCAGCATCTATGGAGCGAAGGAAATAGGCAAAGTTTCGGGCCGAAACCAGGGTTTAATTAATTGTCAAATATTAATTCTCACCTCTGGCGCATTTGCTGCCTGTCCCGCTGAGCTACTCCAGCATTTTTGCGACTATCTTCGGTGGACAGTGTACAGATATATAATAAATGGTCGCGAATATACTTTTCTTCCCCAAACCGGATTGGAGCCCATCGCGGGCCGGGTTAGGTCCACGGGCCGGTAGTTTGACACCCCTGATGTCGGAATGTTACAAAACTTACCTTCAGCTGCGCTGCAGTTCTGTCACTGGCCGTGTGCGCGACTTTGGCGCCTTTGAGGGGGGGGTGGGGTTAAAATGCGGTTTTCTCCTGCCTGCCGGAGTTTTATTTTCTCGGGCTGCTATCTTATGCTGAAGAATTGTTCCGATTGCCGTTCTGTGAATTTATTTATAAACATCGCTGGACAATTTCAGCGCTGGAGTAAAATAAAAATCAGCTTCTAATGCCGTCAACGCCGACAACGGGGACGGATTTCACGTACGGGACAGCTAAAGGTAAGCCGTTTATTTTACAAATAAACTTGCTTCTTAGGATTACATTAATCCAAATTTTACGTTGCGAAAAGGTGATTTAGGCCCCATACGAACCGGCAGTGTTTTTCCTGCCGATATGGGGTTTAAATTCACTGCAAATACAACGTTCCAATCGATCGCGTTCCACAAAATCCTACTCGCAAGATGATTAAAATGGCCAATAATTTACGGGAATTAAACACTAAATTCCTTCCATTTGGCCAATAAATTCACGACAACGAGACTTAAAAATCACTAGACTAAGTGGGACCCGTTGGGTCCCAGCATCACACGGGAGGGCTGGTCACCCAACGCAATATTTCATCTCTCCACCAATTCCAATATAGCTGGCCAGTGGGGGTGGAGGGGCTTTCTGTTGTGATAGTATGGGTGTTGTGGGCCGAAGGGTCTGGTTTCAAGAGGGATAGTATGGATATTGTAGGCCGAATGGATTCTTGGGCTGGCAGCTCAAAGTAAAGTAAAGTAAAGTAAATTTATTTATATAGCACTTTTCAATCTAAGAAGCCAAAGTGCTTTATGGCCCTGTCCCACGGACAGGCGGTTACTTGCGGTGAAGCGCGGTGTAGCAGGAAGTGGGGACCGCGCGTGGACCGCTAGGGGACCGGTCACACGAGCATGCGGCAAGCGCAACCTAACCGGAAGCGGTTGCCGCGCGGAGGCCGAGTGTTTACCGTACGGCCTGTCCCACGAGCATGCGAAAGCATGCGGCGTCGGCTGATGACGTCATCGCGCAACGCAACGCGTTACCGATGACGTCGAGACGGCTCGCGGCGTCCAGGCGGTGCTTGCGGCATACAGGCGGTGCTCGTGGCGTACAGGCGGTGCTCGCGGCGAAGAGGCGGCAGATGGGCGGCAGGTCGAGATTTTTGGACAGTCAGTTTTTCTGAGCACCGCGCAGTGTTGGGACCAACTACATACGATTCCGGCGATCTGCGTGGGACCGACCCCGCGGGCCATGCGCGGTCCCCTAGCGGTCCACGCGCAGTCCCCACTTCC
>JAXLNO010002690.1:519153-521981 GCA_038087875.1 Malacoraja senta | reverse complement strand
CTTTCCGCAGTGAATTTAGTGGTGATTGTGATCCTGTCCCGGGGAAAGTGCGGCCTCTCCACTTGCACCACTCGCTAACTGGTGGCCATGGCAGCGGCCGATCTACTGGTCCTGATCACCACGGTCATTTTGTATTGGATCCGATATTATTACTTTACATGGAGTTTCCTGTCCATCTACCCTGTGTGCGGTGTTATCCTTGTACTGATATGTGCAGCTACGGACTGTTCTGTCTGGTTCACCGTCACGTTCACATTTAATCGGTTTGTCGCCATTTGTTGCCAGAAGCTGAAAACTAAATATTGCACTCGGAAAACTGCGGCAGCGGTTCTGGCGACAGCCGGCGTTCTGCTCTGTCTGAAAAACGTTCCCCACTACTTCACACGGAAAGTTGGGACAATCATCGACAATGTTGCTGTGTTGCGCTGGGCAGTTATTACACTGACCCCGGGTGGGTGGCATTTGACTGGTTCGGCACAGTTTTAACTCCATTTCTCCCTTTCGCTGTAATCCTGCTGCTCAACGCTCAGACAGTCCGGCACATTTTAGTGGCTAGTCGGGTCCATAAGGGGCTGAGGGGTCAGAGCAAGGGGGAGAACCGCATTGACCCGGAGATGACGAGCAGGAGGAGATATGTGGTTTTACTCTTCACCATCTCCGGCAGCTTTATCCTCCTGTGGCTGACGCTGGTTGTAGAATTCGTCTATTATCAGATCACAGGCATTGGAAGTGATCGGAATGATTCTCAATGGATCTTTAAAAACGTCGGGACTTTGCTAAGTAATCTCAGGTGCTGCACGAACACATTTATTTACGCGGTGAACCAGTCCAAGTTCAGGGACCAGCTGAGGAGCGCGGTGAAATATCCACTCACTTCAGTGCTTCGGCTCATTAATAAATCGCCGCAATGAGCGCATCCATCACAGAGGCGGCCGGAGTCTCTCCGCTCCGGGCTCCGGCTCCTGACATTCACCGCCGGAGCCACGAGGGAGGAGGAGCTGGCCAAAGTTGACTGGAAATATACCTTAGCGGGTATTTCTGGGATAAATACTGAACGTATTTATCAGGATCCGTTCATTCCAAAGAGGAAGAAAGATTCTAAGGGGAGTAAGGGGCGACCGTGGCTGACAAGGAAAGTCAGGGACAATATGAAAATAAAAGAGAGGTACAACGTAGCAAAGATGAGCACGAAGCCAGGGGATTGGGTAATGTTTAAAGAGCAACAGACGATAACTAAAACGGCATTACGTGGAGAAAAGATAAGGTTCGAAGTAAGCTTGCCAAGAATATAAAGGAGGATAGTAAAAGCGTCTTTAGGTATGTGAAAAGGAAAACATAAGGTAAGACCAAAGCTGGACTCTTCATGACTGAAAAATGTGAATTTATTATGGAGAACAAGGAAATGTCAGATGGGTTGGACAGGTACTTTGTATCCGTCTTCACTAAGTAGGACACAAGCAATCTTCCTGGTGTACTAGCGGCCAGAGGATCTGGGTTGACGGAGGAACTGAAGGGCATCCACATTAGGCAGGAAATGGTGTTGAGTAGACTGATGAGACTAAAGGCTGATAATTCCCCAGGGCCTGATGGTCTGCATCCCAGGATACTTAAGGAAGTGGCTCTAGAAATGGTAGATGCATTGGTGATCATTTTCCAATGTTCTATAGATTCATGGTCAGTTCATTTGGATTAGGGGGTAGCTAATGTTATCCCACTTTTTAAGAAAGGCGGGAGAGAGAAAATAGGGAATTACCAGTTAGCCTGACATCGGTGGTGGGGAAGATGCTGGAGTCAATCATAAAAGATGAAATGGTGGCACATTTGGATAGCAGTAACAGGATCGGGTCCAAGTCAGCATAGATTTACGAAGGGGAAATCATGCATAACTAATCTTCTTGAATTTTTTGAGGATGTAACTAGGTGGACAAGTGAGAGCCAGTGGATGTAGTGTACCTAGACTTTCAGAAAGCATTTGATTACGTCCCACATAGGAGATTAGTGGGCAAAATTACGGCACATGCTTTTGGGGGTAGAGTACTGACATGGATAGAAAATTGTTTGGCAGACAGGAAACAAAGAATAGGGAAAAGCGGGTCCCTTTCAGAATGGCAGGCAGTGACTAGTGGGGTACCGCAAGGCTCGCTGGTGGGACCGCAGCTATTTACAATATATACTAGACTAAGTGGGACCCGTTGGGTCCCAGCATCACACGGGAGGGCTGGTCACCCTACGCAATATTCCACCTCTCCACCTATTCCAATATTGCTGGCCAGTGGGGCGGGCCTTCTGTTCCGCTAGTATGGGTGTTGTGGGCCAAAGGGACTGGTTTCCAGAGGGCTAGTATGGACATTGTGGGCCAAATAGATTCTTGGGCTGGCAGCTCAGTCACTGAGGCCTGGCAGTACAGTCACTCAGACCTGGCAGGCTGGCAGCTGAGAAACTGCCAGAAATTCTGCCCAAACAGGTGACAGACTCTGTGAAAGAGAAGGGGGAGTGGGTAAACTGATTGGATTATTGGGCTGGCAGTTCAGTGAGTCATGGCTGGTGGGCTGGCAGTTCACTTACTCATGGCTGGTGGGCTGGCAGTGCAGTCACTCACGGCTGGTGGGCTGGCAGTTCAGTCACTTACAGCTGGTGAGCTGGCAGTTCACTTACTCATGGTTGGTGGGCTGGCATTGTAGTCTCTCGTGGCTGGTGGGCTGGTAGTTCAGTCACTTACAGCCGGTGGGCTGGCAGTTCACTTACTCAGGGCTGGTGGGCTGGAAGTGCAGTCGCTCACGGCTGGTTTGGTGGCAGTTCATTCAGTCACCCCTGTTGATAAAAAAATA
>JAXLNO010002690.1:509153-514153 GCA_038087875.1 Malacoraja senta | reverse complement strand
CCCACTACCGATGTTAGACTAACTGGTCTGTAATTCCCCGTTTTCTCTCTCCCTCCATTCTTAAAAAGTGGGGTTACGTTTGCTACCCTCCAATCCTCAGGAACTACTCCAGAATCTAAAGAATTTTGAAAAATTATCACTAATGCATCCACTATTTCTGGAGCCACTTCCTTAAGTACTCTGGGATGCAGCCTATCTGGCTCTGGTGATTTATCGGCCTTTAATCCATTCAATTTACCCAACACCACTTCCCGACTAACCTGGATTTCACTCAGTTCCTCCATCTCCTTTGACCCGCGGCCCCCTGCTATTTCCGCTGGAAACCCGCAGATTATTTATGTCTTCCTTAGTGAAGACGGAACCAAAGTAGTTATTCAATTGGTCCGCCATATCCTTGTTCCCCATGATCAATTCACCTGTTTCTGACTGCAAGGGACCTACATTTGTTTTAACTAATCTCTTTCTCTTCACATATCTATAAAAACCTTTGCAGTCAGTTTTTATGTTCCCTGCCAGTTTACTTTCATAATCTATTTTCACTTTCCTAATTAAGCCCTTTGTCCCTCCTCTGCTGGTCTCTGAATTTCTCCCAGTCCTCTGGTATACTGCTTTTTCTGGCTAATTTGTACGCAACATCTTTTGCTTTGATACTATCCCTGATTTCACTTGTTATCCACGGATGCACTACCTTCCCTGATTTATTCTTTTGCCAAACTGGGAATGAACATTTTTTGTAGTTCATCCATGCAGTCTTTAAATGCCTTCCATTGCATATCCACCGTCAACCCTTTTAGAACTAATTGCCAGTCAATCTTGGCCAATTCACGTCTCATACCCTCAAAGTTACCTTTCTTTAAGTTCAGAACCGTTGTTTCTGAATTAACAATGTCACTCTCCATCCTAATGAAGAACTCAACCATATTATGGTCACTCTTGCCCAAGGGGGCACGCACAACAATTCTGCTAACTAACCCTTCCTCATTACTCAATACCCAGTCTAGAATAGCGGGCTCTCTCGTTGGTTCCTCTACATGTTGGTTTAGATAACTATCCCTCATACATTCCAAGAAAATCCACTTCCTCAGCACCCCTGCCAATTTGATTCACCCAATCTATATGTAGATTGAAGTCACCCATTATAACTGTTTTGCCTTTGTTGCACGCATTTCTAATTTCCTGTTTGATGCCACCCCCAACTTCACTACTACTGCTAGGTGGCCTGTACACAACACCCACCAGCGTTTTCTGCCCCTTAGTGTTTCGTAGCTCTACCCATACCGAGGTAGATCAACACCTTCTGCATTGTTTTTCCTTGTGCTTTATGGATCGTCATACACACTCTCACAGACACACACACAGAGACTCACACACACAGATTCCAACACACACGCACGGACTCACACACACACACTCTCAGCCACACACACACAGACTCACGCACACAGACTCTCAGACACACAGACACACACACAGACTCACACACACACACACACACGCAGACAGACACACACAAAGACAGACACACGCACACAGACAGACACACACACACACAGAAAGACACACACAAACAGACACACACACACAGACAAACACACACACACACAGACACACTCACACACAGACTCACATACACACACTGGCACACTCACACGTACACACACACACAGACTTACACTCTCACTCATACGCACATGTGCACATACACACACTGACTCACACACGTATACACACACAGACTCACACACGTACACACAAACACAGACGTACACACACACAGACTCACTCACACACGTACACACACGCATGTACTCACTCACGCACACACGTACGCACACACATACACGCACGCACACGCACACACACACACACAGACACACAGACACACAGAGACACACATACACAAAGACACACACAGACACACACACACACAAACACACACACACAGACACACAAACACACTCACACACACAGACTCACTCACACACACACGTACACACACACATACTCACACACGCACAGACGTATACAGGCACACACACATACTCACACACGCACACACACACAGACTCACACACACAGACTCACACACACAGACTCACTCACACACAGACACATACACAGACTCACACACACACAGAAACACACACAGAAACACACATACACACACAGAAACACTCACACTCACACATACACACACACACATAAACACCCACACACACTTACACACACACTCACTCAGAAACACTCACACATACACACACACACTCTCACAGACGCACACACTCTCTCACACACACACACACACACACACAGAATCACAGTCTCACACACAGATCTCACACACATACACACTCTCAGACACATACGCACACATACTCTGACACACACATACACACACAGACTCACACACACAGACACACGCACAGCCACACACACACACAGACACACATACAGACACACAGACTATCTCTCACACGCACACATAAACACAGACTCACACTCACACACATACATAGACTCACACACACACACAGACTCACACACACACATACATAGACTCACACACACACACACACACATGGACTCACACTCACATAGACTCACACACACACGGACACACGCACACACACATACACAGAGACACACAGACACAAACAGACACACACAAACACACACACACGGACACACACACTCACACACACAGACTCACTCACACAGACTCACTCACACACACGTAAACACACACATACTCACACACGTACACACGCACAGACGTACACACGCATACACACATACTCACACACGCACACACACAGACACACACACAAACACACACACAGACTCACACACACACTCACACACACACTCACACACACACAGAAACACATACAGAAACACACATACACACACAGAAACACTCACACTCACACATACACACACACACATAAACACTCACACACACTTACACACACACTCACACAGAAATACTCACACTTACACACACACACTCTCACAGACGCACACACTCTCACACACACAAACACACACACACACAGACTTACAGTCTCACACACACACACACACACTCTGAGACACACATACGCACACACACAGACTTACAGTCTCACACACACACACACACACTCTGAGACACACATACGCACACACACAGACACACAAAGACTCACACACACAGACACACACAAAGACTCACACACACAGACACACAAAGACTCACACACACACACACACACAAAGACTCACACACACAGACACACACACAAAGACACACGTTCACAAAGACACATATTCACACACACACACAGACACACGTTCACAAAGACACATATTCACACACACACACAAAGACACACGTTCACAAAGACACATATTCACACACACACACAAAGACACACGTTCACAAAGACACATATTCACACACACACACAAAGACACACGTTCACAAAGACACATATTCACACACACACACAAAGACACACGTTCACAAAGACACATATTCACACACACACACAAAGACACACGTTCACAAAGACACATATTCACACACACACACAAAGACACACGTTCACAAAGACACATATTCACACACACACACAAAGACACACGTTCACAAAGACACATATTCACACACACACACAAAGACACACGTTCACAAAGACACATATTCACACACACACACAAAGACACACGTTCACAAAGACACATATTCACACACACACACAAAGACACACGTTCACAAAGACACATATTCACACACACACACAAAGACACACGTTCACAAAGACACATATTCACACACACACACAAAGACACACGTTCACAAAGACACATATTCACACACACACACAAAGACACACGTTCACAAAGACACATATTCACACACACACACAAAGACACACGTTCACAAAGACACATATTCACACACACACACAAAGACACACGTTCACAAAGACACATATTCACACACACACACAAAGACACACGTTCACAAAGACACATATTCACACACACACACAAAGACACACGTTCACAAAGACACATATTCACACACACACACAAAGACACACGTTCACAAAGACACATATTCACACACACACACAAAGACACACGTTCACAAAGACACATATTCACACACACACACAAAGACACACGTTCACAAAGACACATATTCACACACACACACAAAGACACACGTTCACAAAGACACATATTCACACACACACACAAAGACACACGTTCACAAAGACACATATTCACACACACACACAAAGACACACGTTCACAAAGACACATATTCACACACACACACAAAGACACACGTTCACAAAGACACATATTCACACACACACACAAAGACACACGTTCACAAAGACACATATTCACACACACACACAAAGACACACGTTCACAAAGACACATATTCACACACACACACAAAGACACACGTTCACAAAGACACATATTCACACACACACACAAAGACACACGTTCACAAAGACACATATTCACACACACACACAAAGACACACGTTCACAAAGACACATATTCACACACACATATTCACACACACACACAAAGACACACGTTCACAAAGACACATATTCACACACACACACAAAGACACACGTTCACAAAGACACATATTCACACACACACACAAAGACACACGTTCACAAAGACACATATTCACACACACACACAAAGACACACGTTCACAAAGACACATATTCACACACACACACAAAGACACACGTTCACAAAGACACATATTCACACACACACACAAAGACACACGTTCACAAAGACACATATTCACACACACACACAAAGACACACGTTCACAAAGACACATATTCACACACACACACAAAGACACACGTTCACAAAGACACATATTCACACACACACACAAAGACACACGTTCACAAAGACACATATTCACACACACACACAAAGACACACGTTCACAAAGACACAT
>JAXLNO010002690.1:479153-504153 GCA_038087875.1 Malacoraja senta | reverse complement strand
GATCATGGGGAACAAGGAGATGGCAGACCAATTGAATAACTACTTTGGTTCTGTCTTCAGTAAGGAAGACATAAATAATCTGCCGGAAATAGTAGGGGACCGGGGGTCAAATGAGATGGAGGAACTGAGTGAAATCCAGGTTAGCTGGTAAGTGGTGTTAGGTAAATTGAATGGATTAAAGGCCGATAAATCCCCAGGGTCAGACAGGCTGTATCCCAGAGTACTTAAGGAAGTAGCCCCAGAAATAGTGGATGCTTTAGTGATAATTTTTCAAAACTCTTTAGATTCTGGAGTAGTTCCTGAGGATTGGAGGGTAGCTAATGTAACCGCACTTTTTAAAAAGGGAGGGAGAGTGAAAACTGGAAATTACATTCCAGTTAGTCTAACATCGGTAGTGGGGAAAATGCTAGAGTCAGTTATTAAAGATGGGATAGCAGCACATTTGGAAAGTAGTAAAATCATTGGACAAAATCAGCATGGATTTATGAAAGGTAAATCATGTCTGACGAATCTTATAGAATTTTTCGCGGATGTAACTAGTAGAGTGGATAAGGGAGAACCAGTGGATGTGTTATATCTGGACTTTCAGAAGGCTTTCGACAAGGCCCCACATAAGAGATTAGTATGCAACTTAAAGCACACGGTATTGGGGGTTCAGTATTGATGTGGGTGGAGAACTGGCTGGCAGACAGGAAGCAAAGTGTAGGAATAAACGGGTCATTTTCAGAATGGCAGGCAGTGACTAGTGGGGTACCGCAAGACTCAGTGCTGGGACCCCAGCTATTTACAATATATATTAATGAGCTGGATGAGGGAATTGAATGCAACATCTCCTAGTTTGCGGATGACACGAAACTGGGGGGCAGTGTTAGCTGTGGGATGATGCTAGGAGGCTGCAAGGTGACTTAGATAGGTTGGGTGAGTGGCCAAATGCGTGGCAGATGCAGTATAATGTGGATAAATGTGAGGTTATCCACTATGGTGGCAAAAACAGGAATGTAGACTATTATCTGGATGGTGGCCGATTAGGAAAAGGGGAGAGGCAACGATACCTGGGTGTCATGGTACACCAGTCATTGAAAGTAGGCATGCAGGTGCAGCAGGCAGTGAAGAAAGCGAGTGGTATGTTAGCATTCAAAGCAAAAGGATTTGAGTATAAGAGCAGGGAGGTTCTACTGCAGTTGTACAGGGTCTTAGTGGGGCCCCACGTGGAGTATTGCGTACTGTTTTGGTCTCCTAATCTGTGGAAATGCATTATTGCCATAGAGGGGGTACAGAGAAGGTTCATCAGACTGATTCCTGGGATGGCAGGACTTTCATATGAAGAAATACTGGATAGACTCGTACTCGCTAGAATTTAGAAGATTGAGGGGAGATCTTATAGAAACTTACAACATTATTAAGGGGATGGACAGGCTAGATTCAGGAAGATTGTTCCCGATGTTGGGGAAATCCAGAACAAGGGGTCACGGTTTAAGGATATGGGGAAGTCGTTTTGGACCGAGATGAGAAAATCATTTTTCACACAGAGAGTGGTGAATCTGTGGAATTCTCTGCCATGGAAGGCAGTTGAGGCTAGTTCATTGGCTATATTTAAGAGTGAGTTAGATGTGGCCCTTGTGGCTAAAGGGATCAGCGGGTATGGAGAGAAGGCAGGTGCAGGATACTGAGGTGGATAATCAGCCATGATCATGTTGAATGGCGGTGCAGGCTCGTAGGGCCGAATGGCCTACTCCTGCACCTATTTTCTATGTTGCTATGTTTCTATTTTACAACCAATACATTTTCTGCAAACATTTTAAAATCAAGAAAAACAATTCTGTAATCAACACATTTTCTGCTAACACACAGGGATACACACACTGACTCTCTCACACACACACACACACACACACACACACACACACACACACACACACACACACACACACACACACACACACACACACACACACACACACACACACACACACACACACACACACACACACACACACACACACACACACACACACACACACACACACACACACACACACACACACACACACACACACACACACACACACACACACACACACACACACACACACACACACACACACACACACACACACACACACACACACACACACACACACACACACACACACACACACACACACACACACACACACACACACACACACACACACACACACACACACACACACACACACACACACACACACACACACACACACACACACACACACACACACACACACACACACACACACACACACACACACACACACACACACACACACACACACACACACACACACACACACACACACACACACACACACACACACACACACACACACACACACACACACACACACACACACACACACACACACACACACACACACACACACACACACACACACACACACACACACACACACACACACACACACACACACACACACACACACACACACACACACACACACACACACACACACACACACACACACACACACACACACACACACACACACACACACACACACACACACACACACACACACACACACACACACACACACACACACACACACACACACACACACACACACACACACACACACACACACACACACACACACACACACACACACACACACACACACACACACACACACACACACACACACACACACACACACACACACACACACACACACACACACACACACACACACACACACACACACACACACACACACACACACACACACACACACACACACACACACACACACACACACACACACACACACACACACACACACACACACACACACACACACACACACACACACACACACACACACACACACACACACACACACACACACACACACACACACACACACACACACACACACACACACACACACACACACACACACACACACACACACACACACACACACACACACACACACACACACACACACACACACACACACACACACACACACACACACACACACACACACACACACACACACACACACACACACACACACACACACACACACACACACACACACACACACACACACACACACACACACACACACACACACACACACACACACACACACACACACACACACACACACACACACACACACACACACACACACACACACACACACACACACACACACACACACACACACACACACACACACACACACACACACACACACACACACACACACACACACACACACACACACACACACACACACACACACACACACACACACACACACACACACACACACACACACACACACACACACACACACACACACACACACACACACACACACACACACACACACACACACACACACACACACACACACACACACACACACACACACACACACACACACACACACACACACACACACACACACACACACACACACACACACACACACACACACACACACACACACACACACACACACACACACACACACACACACACACACACACACACACACACACACACACACACACACACACACACACACACACACACACACACACACACACACACACACACACACACACACACACACACACACACACACACACACACACACACACACACACACACACACACACACACACACACACACACACACACACACACACACACACACACACACACACACACACACACACACACACACACACACACACACACACACACACACACACACACACACACACACACACACACACACACACACACACACACACACACACACACACACACACACACACACACACACACACACACACACACACACACACACACACACACACACACACACACACACACACACACACACACACACACACACACACACACACACACACACACACACACACACACACACACACACACACACACACACACACACACACACACACACACACACACACACACACACACACACA
Source organism: Malacoraja senta (assembly GCA_038087875.1). NCBI lineage: Eukaryota > Metazoa > Chordata > Chondrichthyes > Rajiformes > Rajidae > Malacoraja > Malacoraja senta. Next base: position 500,115 of record JAXLNO010002690.1, on the reverse strand, counting down.
CACACACACACACACACACACACACACACACACACACACACACACACACACACACACACACACACACACACACACACACACACACACACACACACACACACACACACACACACACACACACACACACACACACACACACACACACACACACACACACACACACACACACACACACACACACACACACACACACACACACACACACACACACACACACACACACACACACACACACACACACACACACACACACACACACACACACACACACACACACACACACACACACACACACACACACACACACACACACACACACACACACACACACACACACACACACACACACACACACACACACACACACACACACACACACACACACACACACACACACACACACACACACACACACACACACACACACACACACACACACACACACACACACACACACACACACACACACACACACACACACACACACACACACACACACACACACACACACACACACACACACACACACACACACACACACACACACACACACACACACACACACACACACACACACACACACACACACACACACACACACACACACACACACACACACACACACACACACACACACACACACACACACACACACACACACACACACACACACACACACACACACACACACACACACACACACACACACACACACACACACACACACACACACACACACACACACACACACACACACACACACACACACACACACACACACACACACACACACACACACACACACACACACACACACACACACACACACACACACACACACACACACACACACACACACACACACACACACACACACACACACACACACACACACACACACACACACACACACACACACACACACACACACACACACACACACACACACACACACACACACACACACACACACACACACACACACACACACACACACACACACACACACACACACACACACACACACACACACACACACACACACACACTCAATCACACACTCACTCACACACTCACACACTCACACCAATACTAAAGTGGCAAGTAACTTCAGAACGTGGTAAACATACAGTGTGTAAACCGAATGATTGAAACGTTTAAAGCCTCCTGAAGTGGCTGCTGCTGAAGCAAGCACGTGCTTTAAATAACGTCCGACAAACACACTCACCATAGACAGAGCAGTAAGCTCTCTTCAATTATTCAACGGCGTCTCACAGTTTAAGGATAAGGGGGAAATCTTTTAGGACCGAGATGAGAAAAACATTTTTCACACAGAGAGTGGTGAATCTGTGGAATTCGCTGCCACAGAAGGTAGTTGAGGCCAGTTCATTGGCTATATTTAAGAGAGAATTAGATGTGGCCCTTGTGGCTAAATGTATCAAGGGGTATAGAGAGAAGGCAGGTACAGGATACTGAGTTGGATGATCAGCCATGATCATATTGAATGGCGGTGCAGGCTCGAAGGGCCGAATGGCCTACTCCTGCAACAATATTCTATGTTTCTATGTTTCTATGTCTTCCCTCTGGGCCTTCTGCACTCAGCGCCATATTGCCACGAAACGGAAATGACGCACTCAGCGCCACTTGTCACTAACCGGAAATTACGTTACCAGCGCCATCTTCCCACTAAACGGTTCACGGAATGAGCGCCAATTTTGCAATTAAATACAGTCCTGATCTAATAAAATGTTTATTCACGCTTTATCTTTCCGAAAACTATTGCAAGCATTTGAAAACCAAGACAAACACTTTTTGCAAACATTTTACAACCTATATATTGTCTGCAAACATTTTAAAAACCAAGACAAACAATTTTGCAAACATTTTACAACCAATACATTTTCTGCAAACATTTTTTTAAACCAAGACAAATAATTTTGCAAACATTTTACAACCAATACATTTTTTGCAAACATTTTTTAAAAACCTATACAAACAATTTTGCAAACGTTTTACAACCAATACATTTTCTGCAAACATCATTTTAATACGAAGACAAACAATTTTGCAAACGTTTTACAACCACATTAAGGGTACTCACGGTTGAGCAGACATATGTTCAGTGTTGTTCACAGCTCAGAGAGACGTGACCCCCTCGCTTCCTCCATCTCGCAGAGACTGAGTGAAGCACGACACTTCCGGGTTTTATAGTCCCCCCCTGCCACCAGCTGAGGCAGCAGAGAGAATGACAACATTTTTTAAACCATTAATAACTCTTTGATTTTTCATCGATGGGAAATATTCTCTCGTCGTGCACAGCGGAGGGGGACTCCGAGTAAGGTGGCCAAAAATTACAGCCTTAAGTAGCGGCGTTTTTTCGAAAATCACGAAACAGAAAGACAGGAAGTGGGCAAGATCTTACTTTCAGTAATATAGATATAAGATTTCCGCTCATCCTAAATTTCAGTGAATACAAGCTCAGTCGACCCATTATTTCATCATGTCAGTCGCGCCAACCCGGGAATTAACCTTGTGAACTTACGCAGCACTCCCTCAATAGCAAAAATGTCCTTCCTCAAATTAGGAGACAAAAACTGCACACAATGCTCCAGGTGTGGTCTCACCAGGCCCCCATGCAACTGCAGTAGGACCTCCTTGCTCCTCTCGCTATGAAGGCCAACATGCCATTAGCTTTCTTCACTGCCTGCTGTTGCTGCATGCTTACTTTCAGTGACTGATGTACAAGGACACCCAGGTTTAATTGTACTTCCCATTTCCTGACTTGACACCATTCAGATAATACAGAGAGCTGGAGTAACACCTTACATTTCCTTACCTCTGTCTCCCTCCCCTGTGACTCCTTGCTCTGCTCTAGGATATTTGAGCATTACTGTGTGTTGCCTCTGTGTGCTTTCTTAATAAAGGACTTGTATTTGAAGTTGATCGACTCCGTGTTTTTACAGCTTCAACATGGTGTCAGAAATGAACAACTGACACCTCCATTGGTCTTACTATTTTTATTTTATACTACTTTAATAGTTTTTACCATGGCTGCTCTCTACGAAAGCCATACCCGTTGGTATCTAATATTGATATCGGAGAACGATGGCATGCTTTCTCCTCAACTCTAGCTGGTCTGGAGGCAATTCGACGGGCAAAGTTGTTTGTCTATGCAGCAGCGGTGCACGATGCAGCTGGTACGGTCGTTACATCTACAGAATCGATCCACGATCCGATATGCTTGAAGAACACGTTTAAACGGTTTTGCGACCCGCGGACCAATCTTATCACGGAGCGCCACATGTTTTTTTGCTTGCTGCCAGAAACCAAGTGAGCCTGTGGAAGCTGGTGTCAACTGGCTGAAACACATTGGCAGCATTTGCAGATTTGGTGATCTTTGTGAAGAACTTATCAGACACAGGCTCGTATGTGGTGTCTTAAATGACAAATTGAGAAGGGACCTGCTATGTGACTCAGATCTCACGCTAGACAAGGCTGAACAGACTTGTTGGATCCACGAGGTAACGGATGTTCACTCGATGGCTTTGAGCTCCACGTATTTCAGAATGCCCGTCGACCAAAGAACATGCCTGCTAGGCCTGGAGCATAATTTATTGGTGAATGTACCAACTGTGGTGGCTCTCACATTGCCAAACGGGAGAAATGCCCAGCTTTCAGGAAAATCTGTCACGATTGCATTCACAGACACCATTTCTGGAAATGCTGCCGTTCCCGCGCTTGCAAATACGAGACCAAACAAGCAGTGCACCTGCTACAACCAGAATCTTCTCACAATGTATTTGGTGATACCACTGTAAACATCCCTAAGAACTTGCCTGCAGTGGACGGGATTAATCTCAATATGCATTCTCTCCAAGAACAATATAATAAATACCGCGATGCCATGGTCACAGTACATATCAACAATGTGGCCGTGGTTGCCAAAATAGACACGGATGCTCGCTGCAATGTGATGCCACAGTCTGAATTTCAGAGACTTCGGAATGCTGATCTAATCAAAACAACTTCGGCAACACTCTTACCGTACAGTGGGGGCGATGAGCTTCCCATTGGAATAGTGGAACTACAACGCCACCAGCAGCACGTTTATACATCTTTTTTCTTTGTTGTTGTTTTCTTTTGTTTATTTTATTAGAAGTTAATACAATACAAAACAATACAGTGGCACCTAATTTTAGGTGCCAACTATGTCATAACGTAATGCATTCTATGTACAACCTCTAGTTTTATGTTTTTGAAAGGGAGGTAAAAAATAAAAAAAAAGAAAGAAAAAAAAATAGAGAAAAGAAAGAGGAAAAATAAATAGTAGAAAATAGAAAAACGTGAAGTGTGTATATAAGAAAAGAAAAAATAGAAAGTAGAAATAGTAGAAAAAGACCCTTAAAAAAGAAATTTTCAAATCTTTGTTTGGAGATATAAATCTATCCACGACCTGATCTGAAATCAGTAATCTTTACGGTACTGCTGCATCACATGATTCCAAAAAGTCGATGAAAGGTGACCAACTCCTTAAGAATTGGTCATATTTATCTATTAGGCGGAGTCTCATTTCTTCAAGGTGTGCTATGTCCGTCATATTCCTAATCCACATTTTAATAGATGGTATAGCTGTATTTTTCCAAAATTTAAGTATCAATTTCTTTCCAATTATTAACCCATAATTAAAGAATACTTTTTGGTCTTTGTTTAAATTGATATCTTCTAATATTATTCCAAATATATATATATATAGATAGAATGGAGCAGTTGCCATCGTCGGCAGCTGCTCCATTCTCTCAGCACATGACAGTCCCACCATCCCAGGAATTAACCTTGTGAACCTACGCTGTACTCCCTCAAAAGCAAGAATGGCCCATTCGTTGAATAGGAAAAAGTCGACGACTATATCTTCGGTAAAGCAGTCACCATCGATACTGACCACCAACCTCTGGTCACTATCTGAACAAACCTATACACGCTGCCCCAACTCGACTGCAACGGATGATGCTGCAACTCCAGAGGTACGACATGAACCTGGTTTATAAACGCGGCAAGGACATGCATCTGTCCGACTCTCTGTCCCGTGCGCCCAGAAAAGAGGATGAAAGACATCCTGCAGAGGAGGTCTAATGTTGTCATGATCGTCGACTACATCTATTCCTCGTGTCTGGACATGCTGACGGCGCAAACAGCCGAGGACGACACTTTAAGAATACTCGCTTGCTTCTGCCATTCGACAAGGCTGGCCAGACAGGCAACATAAGTTCCCACTCCCGCTGCGGCCGTTTTATTCGAGTTCGTGACGAGTTAGTGATTCAAAACGGCATCATTGTAAAGGGGCACAAGGCGGTGATTCCAGCTTCGCTACAACAGAAGTGTTTTGATGCCCAACAGAACAGGGTCCGATGTGTTTCTGGACTTGCTTAACTTTCGCAGCGTTTCCCTGTATCCTGTACTGGGTTCGCCAGCACAACGCCTGATGTCCAGGCAGACACGCACTGCCCTTCCTGTTGCTAAGCAGCTACTACGACCTCAAGTCCGCGAGCCCTTGGCAGTGCATGCCGGATTGCAACACAAGCGCAATGTCCAGAAGGGGTACAATAACAAGACCAGCAGCCCACTCCAGCCATTGTCGGGGGGCCAAGTAGTTCGTTTGCGGACGGCGAAATGTTACGATCGTCTGGATATCGTGGATGAATCCTGCACAGAGTCACGATCTTACCTGTTAAGGACGGAAGGAGGGTTCTACAGGCGGAACAGAAGACACATTCTAACAGTAAGCCAGCCAATGCCATCCCAACAGTATTCGCACGAATGCTCGAATGTCCCCGATGTCACTCTACGGTCCAGTGGGGACACTGCAAGGTTGAAGGGTGATAGGGTGCCTGATGACACCGAGCTGGTTCTGATGCCAGCTCATGAGCCACCAGGTTTGATGGCGGATTTCCAGATATAGTCCACGCTGTTGTCACCTGCTAAGTCTCCTGCTGAAAATACTTCTTTGAACCCATTGCCAGTTGTACCTACACCTACTATGAAGTCACCTGAAAAGGGGGAAACTGAGGGTTTGTACCGTACACGTGCGGGACGGGTTTGCAAGCCCAACCCCAGCAAGTACAAAGAATGTGTGTGCACATTGGATATGGGCTTTAACCAACCCATTGAATAGCATCATTTAGTTTATTCGTTTTACTTGTGTGTTTCCTCCAATGATTGACTCTAGTCTATTAGTGCTCACATCCGTATATCTAGATGTCTTAGTTTATCATATATGTTTATTGGTGGCCCAATAATAAAAACACATTTTTGATAATGTCCAACTTTATTCCATCAATTACACTGGAGCATTTCAACAGCCAGCTGCTTGCGTCTCGCATGCTGACTAGTGCCCCACAGAGAGGGAGAGAGAATCTTTGTATAGTACCGTAAAACCATGTAAAGGGTGGCATGTGGTGAAGGTTATAAATGACATGAATTAATAAGGGTTAATCTACATCCTTCCTCTTAAAGAAGTAAAGCATATATAGTGGTTAGTGGAGCAAATATGAAACACCAGTATAAGGTGCGGCATTTATTATTTTACTGCATATGAGAGCATATAAAACTAAACGGTTCATGCACAGTTCAGGTGTAGCCGGTAAATTTTCCAATTGGCCGGTTTGGTTTGCAGACACGATCTGCACGTGTACGATAATAACTTCCAGCAGACACAACATCCTTCGCTGGGGAAGCAAGTCCCTTATCGGGTGAATGCGGAGGAGAAGACACCAGTGGAGATGGGGGCACAGGGGAAGGCAGGGATGGCACCGGCAGCGGCAGAGGAATCGCTGGAGCAGCATTCGCAGAGCGTGAGGGAAGCTGGTCCGGGTAAGGACGTGGAGATGACGGTTCATTAACTGCGTGGAGGTGTTGGCGGGTTCGCCGATAGATGCCGTTGTCAATACTGACCAAGTACGAGCGTGGTTCCGCGGTGGACCCCAGAATGACACCGAGGCGGTCGTAACCTCGGAGTGACCGCAAGCGGACAACCTGTCCCTTGTTGAGCGGTTAAAGCGGAGAGCTTCAAACGCTCATAGTATTATCGTAGTATTTTCTTTGTATGTTGCGGCGGCATTGGAGCTGGGATCGGATAACTACGGCGCACGAACTTGTGGTTCTAGTAGTTGCTTGGCCATAGGCAGGGTGGAGCGGGTTCGCCGTGACATGAGCCGTTCGGCTGCAGATCCCAGGAGAGGGTCGCGGACGATGTTCCGTAGGTTGATTAAGTTGAGATAAACATCAGAGCCGGCCCTGTGTGAGCGTTCCATTAGTTCCTTTACAACCTTTTACCGCGTGCACGGCAAGGCCGTTGGACTGCGGGTACTCGCAGCTGCTGGTAATGTGGTGAAAGTCCCAGCTTTTCAAGAACTTCCTGAAGAGCTGACTGGGGCATTGAGTTCCTCTGTCTGAGAGCAGCTTTCGGGGGGCTCCGTGGGCAGAGAATTGACGAGTTATTTTCTGAATACCATGGCTGAGGTTGGGCTACTGAGCAGGTCGATTTCAAACCATCCTGAGTAAGAATCAACTAAAACCAGGTATTGTTGGCCGTGCCACTCGAAAATGTCGGCTGCTACTGTGGAGCAGAGTAAGTCCGGCGTGGGGGGCGGGAGGAGTGGTTGTTTCTCATGGTGCGGGTTCAAGCTATTGCATATCGGGCAGGCAGCAACATTCTCTAGAATGTAGTCAGCCATGTCAGGCCAGAACTGCATTCCTTTTGCATGTTGAAGGGTTACTTCTGCAGCGGGATGGCCCCCATGGACGTCGGGTTGACCGCCTTGTGTCCTTTCATTATCACGCCGTCCCGAATGACCAGTTCGTCACGAACAGGGAAGAATGGGCGGATAGCTTGTGGCAGGTGGTGCTGTTTAGAGACCATCATAACCGTGTACCCCTCATGTTCATCATCAGACAGGTGTTTTTCGCAGTTTGGGCGAGGTGCCCGTGAGAGGGTGTCAGCTAAATGCATGGCTTTACCACGTTTGTAAGTTAGTCTGATGTCATATCTCTGTAGTTCCATCATCTTGCGTTGTAAGCGCGCCGATGCCGTGTGGATCGGCTTGGTGAGGATACTGACCAGGGGCTGGTGACCGGTTTTGACCGTGATCGGGTTGCCAAATATATAGTCCTTGAATTTATGGCATGCAAAGGTTACTGCCGAGTAGCTATTTTTTCGATTTGGGCGTAACACTGTTCAGTGTCGGTCATTGTACGGGAGACATAAGCAACATGGTACGCAAGGCATAGGCAACTGGTCTGGAGCCCTTTCCGTCGCCTTGTAGGCAAGCAGCGCCCAGTCCAACTGGGAGGCATCACAGGTAAGGGTGACGGATAATTTGGCATCAACGTATGCGAGGGTTGGAGCGCAAGACATTAGTTGTTTGAGGGTTTCAAATGCCCTCTGCTGGTGTTGGTGTCAGGACCAGTGCGTATCGTTATGGGTCAGTTCTTGCAGCGGAGCTGATAGCTCGCTGAAGTTTGGGATCAATTTTCCCAGGTAGTTTACCATGCCGAAGAATCGTTGTAGATCTGTTACGTCCGTAGATGCTGGCATTTCGTTGATGGCATTGGTTTTATAAGGGTTTGGCCTGAGGCCGTTGTTGGTGAACACGTGGCCCACATAAGTCGCTTCGTCGACCCGAAATCTGCATTTGAGAGGGTTGAATTTGAGATTTACCTCCCTGGCACGATCCAGAACCTGTTTTAGGTTTGAGTCATGTTCTTGTGCGTTGCGCCCGGTGAGCAGGATGTCGTCCACATTTATGTAACATGGATAGCTAGCAAAGAGTTGTTCCATAGTACGCTGGAAAACCTCACTGGCTGAATTGATGCCAAATGCCATTTGTAAAAATCGGTAGCGTCCGAAGGGCGTCGCTAATGTGGTTAACATTGTGGATGCGTGGTCTAGTGGCATTTGCCAAAATGAGTTGTTTGCATCTAGGACAGAAAAAAAGCTGTGGCTTTGTCCAGGTTGGCAGTGACTTCTTCCACCGTCCGCATCGGGTGGTGTGGCCGTTTGATGGCAGTATTTAAATCCTTAGGGTTGATGCAGATCCTTATTTCGTTTTGACTGCTGTAACCATGGTGGAGACGCAAGTGAAGGGGTCGTTGACAGGGGCTATTACACCCAGTGATTCCATTCTATCTAATTCAGCTTTGACGCGGTCCTTCGTTGCATGTGGGATTTTGTGAGGAGAACGAACGACAGGTATAGCTTCTTTGTCGGTCACAATGCTGTATTCTGTGGGAAGCTTGCCTAGCTGTTTGTCAAAAAGGTCTTTTTTTATTGTTCGAGTAGTTGTTGGGTAGGATTTTGAGAGGTGGACAGCTGATACACAGTTTTGCCGAGGAAAACTACGTTCATATTACGGCATGCCTCATTGCCCATAAGAAGTGGCACATCTCCTTTTACGATAACAAAAAATCCAATTTGTAAACTTGAGACGCTAGAGGGCACTGTGGTGTAACCGTACCCACCGGTTGCCATCCCCCTCCACGAAATGGGTTTAACTTCGAATTTGTTTTCAGAACAGTTTCAATGTTGTGAATTCTTTTGAGATCTGCTAGCGAGATCACGTTACATCTGGCTCCTGTGTCTATCTTGGCGACAACCTTGGTGTTGTTGATACTGAGCGTTGTCATGGGATCACTGTCTGTAGCCACAGAGTCGGGAATACAAGAATGTATGTTCTGGCTTAATTTTTGCAGGTGCTGCGGTTGTGGTTCTGCTGTTTCAGTCAGTGCTTCGTGGGAGAATGTGGGTTCAAGTGCATAGAGATGTTGTTGTGGCTGGGATCTGTTGGCATGGACGTGGCAGCACTGGATAAAATGGCCTCTCTTTTTACAATAGAGACAAGATTGGCCATAAGCGGGGCATTGCTCACGAATTCTCTGGTGTGAGCCAACACAATTACCACAGTTATTGACTAGTTGATCAGTTACCCTCCCTGTGGATTTAGGCGATTGTTGATGGGTTAATGCGGGTCGTGGGGACCTATTTAAGGCGTGGACGTCATAGGCAGTGTGTGGCCCCGGTCCCAAGGCTTTGGTTTGGATATCAGTGTATTCTGAAACCAAGCAGGCACGTTCAACCTCATCAAGTGTAAGCTCCTCATCCCGGAGTAGTTGATTTATCACCTTATCATCCAGGATGCCATATACGAGTTTGCCGCGGATGAGTACGTCGCGGTCTTGGAAGTGGCATCTGGATGCAATGCTCTTGAGGGCACCAATGTGTGATTCAACCGTTTCGCCATCTTGTTGGCTGCGGAAAAAAACTTGTGGTGATCCGTGATAACGTAGGTGCGAAGGTGGCACAGGTCTCTGAACTTTCGGGGGAGGCAGACCGGGTCTCTGATGGATTTTGCTGGGGTCACAACATGTGTTAGCGAATCGGTATGTTCTGGGCGTAGTATAAATCCTGTGCACGCAAGGCAGCCTCTGTGCCCGCCACATTCAGGAGAATTGACGCAACGGTGTGGGGTGCAGTTGCAGTGTGGTCTGCAACAACGAAAATCCAGAATTCCACCTCGAAGATGCGCCAATGTTCAGCAAGCTCACTTTCGAACACCAAATGATCTGGTCTTCGTAAGGACCTATCCATATTCGATGTAAAAAAAATAAACTAAAACTAGACGAAGTAGGACCCATTGGGTCCCAGCATCACACAGGAGGACTGGCCCCACTAGGAAATATTCCACCTCTCCACCAATTCTAATATTGCTGGCCAGTGGGGGTGGGGGATTTCTGGAGCGCAAGCATGGTATTGTGGGCCGAAGGGACTGGTTTCCAGAGGGCTAGTATGGACAGTTTGCTCCGAATGGATCCTTGGGCTGCCAGCTCAGTCACTGAGCGCGTGCGCGCGCGCGCACACACACGCACACACACACGCACGCACGCACGCACGCACGCACGCACGGACGCACGCACGCACGCACGCACGCACGCACACACACACACACACACACACACACACACGCAAGCACGCACGCACGCACGCACACGCGCACACACGCACACGCGCACACGCGCACACACGCACACACGCACACACGCACACACGCACGCACGCACGCACGCACGCACGCACGCACACACGCACGCACACACGCACACACGCACACACGCACACACGCACACACGCACACACGCACACACGCACACACGCACACACGCACAGACACACACACACACACAGACACATTCACTGACACACACCGTATATATAGCAGTAAACTTTCTTGAACACTCACACGGCTGAGCGCGGCCTCTCGACTTTGGGGCTTCCGCAGTCAGTGGCACTTCTGCAATCAAGGGTGACCTCTGCAGTTACCGGAAATTACGCAATCAACGCGACCTCTGCACTCACCGGAAATTACGCAATCAGCGTGACCTGTCCACTAAGCGAAGACACAAAATGAGCGTGACTTTTGAACCAAACACAGTCGGACCTAATAAAGCATTTATTCCTTCCAAACACAGTCGGACCTAATAAAGCATTGCAGTTTCAAGCACAGGCAGGGCAGCAGGCTAAACAACTCATGGCATTGTCAGTAAGGGCTTTTCAACAGCTTAGAATGAGTTGTGGCCTCTCCCTCGCGATCGCGCAGAGTGACTGGGTCACGTCGAGGCATCCGGGTTTTATAGTCCTGCCACACCCCCGGAAGGGGCGTTAACTTCATCGCGGTGATTGACAGACGAGAGGATCTCAAGGATTTTTAAACACTCATAACTTTTACATTTGTCATCGATTGGAAAAAACCTCGGGGACTGGTCCGCGAGGAGGACTGTGAGTAAGTTGGCGAAACGTCATAGCGATATAGGGTGGCGTTTTTTCTAAAATCAATATACAGCGCAGACAGGAAGTGGTGAAGTTGAGTCTTTTAATTATATAGATGAATTCAGGCAAAATAGTTGGAGACGTGAGTCAAGACTCTGACACCATGTTTATTGGTGGCCCAATAAATAAAAACACATCAATGATGAAGTCCAAGTTATTTTATCAAATACAATGGAGCATTTCAACAGCCAGCTGCTGCTGGCGTCTCGCATATTTACTGGTGCCGGAGAGAGAGAGAGGCTTTGTGTAGTACCGTAATACCATGTAGAGGGAGGCATGCATATTTGTATGGTGCAGGTTATAAATGGCATGAATTCATAAGAGTTAATCTGCACCCGTCTCTCTCTAACCACGTCTCTCTCTCTCCCTCCCGTTCTCTCTCTCCCCCTCTATCTTTCTTCCCTCTATATCTCCCCTCTCTCTCACCACCCTATCTCTCTCCGCGTCTCTCTCCCGCTCTCTCTCCGGCCCACTTTCTCTCTTCCCGTCCCTCTCTCTAACCGTCTCTCTCTGCTCCCCTCTCCCTCTCTCCCTCTCTCCCACTCTCTATTCCCCCCCCCTCTCTCCCCCTCTCTCTCGCCCTCTCCCGCCCCCTCTCTCTCCCTCCCCCTCTCTCTCTCTCCCTCTCCCCTGCTCTCCCTCCCCTCTTTCACTCCCACTTTCTCTACACCTCTCTCTCCCCCAGTCTCCCTCTCTCCCCCCTCTCTCTCCCCCTCTCCCCACCTCTCTCTCCCCCTTCTCTCCCCCGCTCTCTCTCTCCCCCTCTCTCTCTCGCCATCTCTCTCTCCCCTCTCTCTCCCCCTCTCTCTCCCCCCTCTTTCTCTCTCTTGCCGTCTCCCTCCCCTCTCCCTCTCCCCCCTCTCTTTCACCCTCTCTCTCACCCACCCTCTATCCCCCCCTCTCTCTCTCTCCCTCTCTCCCATTCTCCACACTCTCTCACCCCTCTCTTCCCCTCTCTCTCTCCCCCTCCTCTCCCCTGTCTCTCCACCCTCTCTCTGCCCCCGCACTCTCCTTCTCCACTTCTTTCGCTCTCTCTTTATCTCTCCCCACCTTTTTCTCTCTCCCGCCTCTCACTCCCCCCTCTCTCTCTCCCTACATCTCTCTCCCCACATCTCCCCTTTCTCTCTCCTCTTCACCCTTTCCCTCCTCTCTCCCCTCTTTCTCTCTCCCCCTCTCTCTCCCCTTCACTCTCTCCACCCTTCTCTCCCTCCGTCTCTCTATATTCCTCCGTCTATTTCTCTCTCCCCGTCTCTCTCTTTGCCCGTCTCTTTGTCCCCGTCTCTCTCTCCCCATCTCCCCCCTCTCTCTCTCACCACTCTCTCCCCCTCTTTCACCCCTCTCTAATTCTCCCTCTCTCCCCCCCCTCTCTCTCCCCCTCCCTCTCTCCCTCCCCCCTCTCACCCCTGCCTCTCCTCTCTCTCTACACCTTTCTCCCCACTCTCTCCCCCCTTTGTCTGCCCCCTCTCTTCCCCTCTGTCTCCCCTCTCTCTCTCCCTCTCTCGCTCTCCCCTCTCTCTCTCCCCTCTCTCTTTCCCCTTTCCCTTACCCTCTCCCTCACCCTCTCTCACCCCCTCTCCCCTCTCTCTCCTCTTCACCCTGCCCCCCTCTCTCCCCTCTTTCTCTCTCCCCCTCTCTCACCCCTTTCTCTCTCTCCACCCTCTCTCCCCCGCCTCTCTCTCCCTCCGTCTCTTTCTCTCTCCCCGGCCCTCTCTCTCCCCGTCTCTCTGTCCCCGTCTCTCTCTCTCTTGACATCTCTCACACCCCCTCTCTCACCACTCTCCCCCCCTCTCCCTCCCCTCCCTAACTCTCCCTCTCACAACCCCCCTCTCTTGCTCCTCCCTCTCTCCCCCTCTCTCTCCCCATCCCTCACCTCTCTCTACACCTTTCTCCCCACTCTCTCGCTCCCACTCTGTCTGTCCCCGCTCTCATCCCCTGTCACTCCTCTCTCTTCCCCTCTCTCTCACCCCCTCTCTCTCTCCTCCTTTCTCTATCGCCCCCTCTCTCCCCCCTCTCTCTCTCTCTCCCCTCTCCCTCTCTCTCTACCTCACCCTTTCTCTCCATCTCTCTCTCCCCTCTCTCTATCCCCCTCTCCCCCTCTCTCTCTCTCTCCCCCCTTTCTCTTCCACCCTCTCTCTCCCTCCCTCGCTCTCACTCCCCTTCCCTCTCTCCCCTCTCTTTCTCTCTCCCCACCTCTTTCATTCTCCCCGCCTCTCTCTCTCCCCCATCTCTCCCCCACCCTGTCTCTCCCTGTCTCTCTCTCTCCTCCCCTCTCACCGCGTCTCTCTCTCCTCTCTCTCTCCCCCTCCCTCACTCTCCACTCTCTCTCTCTCTGTACACTCTCCCTCTCTCTCCCACTCCCTCTCTCCCTCTCTACACTCCCCCTCCCTCTCCCTCCCTCTCGACACTCTCCCTCCCTCTCTCGCCCCATGTCTCCCCCCCTCTCTCTATCCCCTCTCTCTCTCCCCTCTCTTTCTCTCTCCCCACCTCTTTCTCTCTCCCCGCCTCTCTCTCTCCCGCCTCTCTCCCCCCACCCTGTCTCTCCCCGTCTCTCTCTCACCCGTCTCTCTCGCCCCCTCTCTCTCTGTGTCTCTCTCTCTCATCTCTCCCCATTCTCTCTCCCCGTTTCTCTCTCCCCCTCTCTCTCTCGCCCCCTCTCTCTCCCCTCTCTCGCACCACTCTCTCTCTCCCCCTCTCTACCCCCTCTCTCTCCCACCCTCTCGTCCCCCTCTCCCCCTCTCCCACCTCTCTCTCTCGCTCTCCCCCCCTCCCCGTCTCTCGCCCCGCTCTCTCTCCCCCTCTAGTCTCGCTTACTTACTGGTGCCGGAGAGAGAGATATAGACATTGTGTAGTACCGTAATACCATGTAAAGGGTGGCTTGCATATTTGTGTGGTGAAGGTTATAAATGGCATGAATGAGTAAAAGTTAATCTGCACCCGTCTCGCGCTTACCCCGTCTTTCTCTCTCACCCCTCTATCTCTCTACCCTCTATTTCTCCCCTCTCTCTCCCCACTCTCTCCGCGTCTCTCTCTCTCCCGCTCTCTCTCCCGCCCCACTGTCTCTCTCCCCGTCCCTCTCTCTACACGTCTCTCTCCCCTCTCTCCCTCTCTCCCACTCTCTCTTCCCCTCCCACTCTCTCTCGCCCTCTCTCTCGCACTCTCTGTTCCCCTCTCCCTTTCCTCCTCCCTCTCTCTCTCTCCCCCTCCCCTCTCTCAGCCCCTTTCTCTCCACACCTCCCTCTCCCCAAAGTCTCTCTCTCCCCCTCTCTCTCTTCCCCTCCCCCTCTCTCTCCCCATCTCCCGCTCTCTCCCTCTCTCCCTCTCGCCCTCTCTCTCCCCTTCTCTCTCTCTCCCCTCTCTCTCCCCCCTCTCTCCCTCTTGACGTCTCCCCACATTCCTCTCCCCTCTCTCTCCTCTTCACTCTTTACACCCTCTCTCCCCTCTTTCTCTCTCCCCTCACTCTTTCCCTTATCTCTCTCCACCCTCTGTCCCTCCGTCTCTCTCTCTCTCTCTCCCCGTCACTTTCTCTCTCCCCGTCTCTCTCTCCCCTCTCCCCATCTCTCATCCTCTCTCTCTCTCACCACTCACGCCTCCTCTCTCTCCCCCTCTCTAAATCTCCCTCTCTCTCCACCTCTCCCTCCCCTCCTCTCTCCCCCTCTCTCTCTCCCCTCCCTCTCCTCTCTCTCTACACCTCCTCCCCACTCTCTCTCCGACTCTGTATCCCCCTCTCTCTTCCCCTCTCTCTCCCCCTCTCTCCCCCTCTCTCTCCCCTCTCTCTCTCGCCCCTCTCCCACCACTCCGTCTCCCCGTCTCTCTCTCCCCCGTCTCTCTCCCCCTCTCTCTCACCGTCTCTCTCCCCCCCTCTCCCCTCCTCTCCCCCTCTCTCTCTCCCCCTCTCTCTCGCGCACCCTCTCTATCCCATCTCTCCCCTATCTCCCGCCACTCTCACTCCCCCTCTCTACCCCCTCTATCTCCCAACCTCTCGCCCCCTCTCTCCCTAACTCTCTATCCCCCTCTCTCCCCCTCTCTCTCCCCTGTCTCCCACTCTCTGTCCCCCTCTCAATTTTCGTTGAGTAGAGTAATGAGAGGTTGGAATGGGATGATTGGGGTCATTGTTGTATACATTTTTTTAAATCAAGAATTGAAGCTGTCCTTGCTTTAATAATCAAGTTGTACTGTAAAATTTATGTAAAGTGTTATAAAGGAGCATGCAAACACTGCAAATAAAATACTGTACGTTTTGCAGTAAATAAAACCTTTTTTAGAAAATGTTTTGTATGTTGATTTGATTGCCTGTTACTGTTCGACTGTGTTAGTGTGTGCACATTAAAAATATGATGCAAAACGAATGTCGGAAACTATGGAATACATACTTTTCAGTATTGTTATCAAGGAAATGAAAGCAGTTCCAATTGTTTGATATTATTCATATGGAGGAGAAAAATATAATTGCACTATCATCTACCTTAATTTTGCAATCTCACTAAAGATAATTCCCCTTTCCCTCCCCCCTCCTCCTTAACCCCCTCTCCCTCCACCTCTCTCTTCCTCCCCATCTCTCCCCTCCCCCTTCTCCCTCTCCCCCTCTCCCTCTCCCTCCCCTCCTCTCTCCCCACTCAGTCTCAACCCCCCTTTCCCCCTCTCACATACCCCCCTCTCTCTCCCTCCCTCCCCCTCTCACTCCCTCCCACGCAGCGAGGATCCGACTCCGCGGCCGCAGACAGCGCAGCCCCCCCCGGCCCGGAGAAAGGGGCACTCCCGTAATGCAATATTCCGCTGCTTACCTGGAGTAGATCCTATGATCTTTGGTAGACACGAAGCACCGTGGTGTTTGTGTGGAGTCGAGATGGAGATCTGAACCCGCCCGGGCCCACTGCGCACGCACGGTGAGACAGCGTCATTTTGCGTCGCTAGTGCGTCACCGGCTTCCCCTAACTGCGCAGGCGGGGATAGTCGCAATATTTCCCCCCAAAACTTCCATCGGTCGGAACCAGAATTTCGGGTCATTTCTGTCAAAGTGGAAACACTGATAGCGCTCCAATTTATATTTCTCTGGATTTTATTTACTCTGGGAATAAAACACGATGGCCGGAGGCCCATTGATTTTGAGGCCCTAGTTTTCAGCCTATGAAGTCTTTAAGGAAATTCGGCCTTGCCGAGCCCCCGAGATCTCGAAGCCCTAAGCTTAATCTTGTGACGCTGATCCGTAAATCCGGCCCTGCCTCTCTCTCTCCCCCCCTCACTCTCTCTCCCCCATCTCTCTCTCCCGTCTGTCTCCCTCCCCGTATCTCTCACTCGTCTCTCTCCCTCTCTCTCTCCCTTTCTCTCTCTCTTCCCATCTCTCTCTCTCGCCCATCTATCTCTCTCACCCTCTCTCCCGCCACTTTCTCTCCCCCACATTACCCTCTCTCCCCTTCTCTCGCCCCACTCTCTCTCTCTCCCGCCCCTGTGTCGCTCCCCCTCTCTCTACCCCTCGCTCCCTCTCTCTATCCCCACACTCTCTTCCCGCTCTCGCTCCCATCTCTCTATCTCCTTCTTTCTCCCCTCCTCTCTCTTTCCCCCCTCTCTCACTCTAGGGGGCGCCGTCCTGTGTGGTATGGCTGCCCAGCCTGCAGCTGTCCGTTTTCATCTTATTTATATTTTCAGTTAGTTAATTGTTTTGTTTTTAGGAGTTCTATTCTTTTTTGTGTGGGGGATGGGGGGGGGGAACTACTTTCTAGGGTCCATACCTGGTCGGAGAGGCAGCTTTTCTCCGGGATGCACTTTCGACCCGTCCTCGCGGCCTACCAGCGTGCCTGGAGCGGCGTTTCCTGAGGGGACCGCCGAGAACCTCGGCTTCGGCGGCGGCACAGCGCTGGAGCGCTATCGGGGAGCGGCTATGCCTTGCCCGGGTTGCCGCGCTGGAGCTCCGGAATGCTGAGACCGCAGGTGAACATGCGGGAGCAGTGGACTGTGGAGCGGCCAGCTGCGGGCGGCGGCACAGCGCTGGAGCGCTATCGCGGAGCTGGTGATGCCTTGCCCCGGTCGCCGCGCTGGAACTCCGGTGAGCTGGGACCGCCGGTGAACATCGCGGAGCTGCAGGTCTGTGGAGCGGTCAGCTGCGGGCGGCGGCGCTGAACTTTACATCGGGAGCCTGGGATCTCGCGACGAGATCGCCAGTGGTGGAGCTCCATCGAGCGCGGCCTGTCGGCTTCGGAAGCCGCGGACTCGGGTAGGGAGACGGTCGTTCCAGGTGTCCCAAGCTGCTGAGAGGGTTCTCCCGACGCCGGAGCACCATCACCCGGCGAAGAGGGCCTGTAACATCGGCCCCTTAGCGGCGACTGTGGAGCCCTATATAGGCTAGACTATGGGTGGACAAGGGGATTATGGACTGGACATTATGCCTTCCCCCACAGTGGGAACCATTGCGGGGGGATGTTTTTATGTTTTATGTTAAATTTCTTAATGTTGTGTCTATTTGTGCTGCATGGCTAGAACAAATTTCACTACACCATTTGGTGTATGTGACAATAACTGTCCTTTGTCCTTGTCCTCTCTGTCCCCGTCTCTTTCTCTCCACGTCTCTCTCACCCCGGCACTCTGCACTCTCTCTCCCCCCCTCTCTCCCGCACTCTCTCTCTCCCTCTCTCCCCATCTCTCACTCACCCTCTCTGTCTACACCTCTCCCTCTCCTCATTCTCTCTCTCTCCCTCTCTCTCCCTCGCTCTCTCTTCCTTCTCTCTCCCACCCTCTCTCTCTCCCTCTCTCTCTCCCCATCTCTCTTTCTCGCCCTCTCTCCCCCTTCTCTCGCTCCCTCTCTCCCTCCTCGCTCTGTCCCCCTCTCTCTCCCTCTCTTTCCCATCCCCTCTCTCCCCCTCTCCCTCTCCCCCTCCCTCTCCTCCTCTCTCTCTCTCTCCCCTCTCCTGCCCCTCCTCTCTTCCCCTCTCTCTGTCCCCCCACTCTCTCTCACCCTCTCTCTCCCCCATCTTTCTCTCCCCATTCTCTCCCCTCTCTCCCTCCCTTCTCTGTCTCTATCCCACGCTCTCCCTAACCCTCTCTCTCCCCCACTCTCTGTCTCTCCCCCCCTATTTCTATTCCCGGCCTTTCTCTCTTCCCTCTCTCTCCCCTCTCTATCTCTCCCGTCTCTCTCTCTCGTCTCTCTCCCCCTCTCTCTCTCCGTATCTCCCTCTCCTCTCTCTCTCCTCTCTCTCTCCCTCTCTCTCCTCTCTATCCCCCTCCCTCTCCCACCCCTCTCTCCCCCTCTTTTCCCCCATCTCCCCCCCTCTCTCCCCCCTATCTCTCCCCCTCCTCTCTCTTCCCCCCTCACTCTCCCTCCACTCTCTCTCTCACCCTTTCTCTCCCCTCCCTCAATCCTCCACCCTAGCGGATTCAGGGGATATGGGGAGGGCAGAAACGAGGTACTGATTGGAGATGATCAGCCATGATCACAGTGTATGGCGGTGCTGGCTCGAATGGCCGTATGGCCTACTCCTGCACCACTTGTCTATGGTCCATTGTCTATTACCCCACTCTCTCCCACCCCGTCTCACTCCCCGTCTTTCTCTCTCCCCCACACTCTCCCCCCTCTTCCCCTCTATCACCCCTCTCTGTCTCTCCCGTCTCTCTCTCCCCTCTGTCCCTCTCCTTCAATCTCTCCCCCCTCTCTCTCCCCTTCTCTTTCCCCCTCTCCACTATTTATCCCCTCCCTCCCCTCTCTGTCTCTCGCCCCCTTTCTCTCTCTCTGCCCACCTGTCTCTCCCCTCACTCTCTCCCCCTCTCTCCGCCCCACTCTGTCTCTCTCCCCTCCCTCTCTCCACACTCTCTCTCCACCTCTCTCTCCCCCGTATCTTTCCCCCTCCTCTCGCTCTCCCCTCGCTCTCCCCATCTCCTCCTCCCCATCCCTCTCTCTCTCTTTCTCCCCCTCTCTCTCCCTCCATACTCTGACTCCCTCCCCATCTCTTTCTCCCTCTCTATCTCGCTCCCCACCACTTTCTCTCTCCGCGCTCTCTCTCCCCCTCTCTCTCTCCCGTCTCCGTCTCTCACCCTCTATCTATCACCCCCTCTCTGTCATCCCCTCTCTCTCCCATCTCTCCCGCCACACACCCTCACCCGCTCGATCTTCCCCACTATCTCCCCTCTCCCCTCTCTCTCTCTCCCCACTTACTCTCCCCCTCTCTCTCTCTCCCCTCTCTCTCCCCCCTCTCTCTCCCCACTCTCATCTCTATCCCCCCTCTCTCACCCCTCTCCATCCCCTCCTTCTCTCCCCCTCTCTCTGTCTCCCTCTCTCCCACTCTCTGTCTCTTCTCGTCTCTCTCTCCCAGTCTCTCTCCCGGTCTCTTGCTCTCCCGCCCCACTCTCTCTCCCGTTTTCTCTCTCCCGTCCTCTCTCTCCCCTCTCTCTCTCTCCCGCTCCCATCTCGCCCTCTCTCTCTCCCACCCCACCCCACTTCCTCTCCCGGTCCCTCTCTCTCACCGTCTCTCTCTCCCGTTCTCTCTCTCCCTCTCTCTTTCCCCCTCTCCCCCTCTCTCACCCCCTCCCTCTCCCCCTCTCTCTTTCCCAATCTCTCTCTTCCCTTCTATCTCTCCCCCTCTCTCTCCCCTCTCCCAACCTCTCTCTCTCACTCATCTATTTCCGCCTCTCTCCCCCCCTCTCTCTCGCCCCTATCTCTCCCTCCCTCCTCATTCACCTCTCCCTCCGTCGCTCACTCCCCCTCTCCCCCACACTCCCTCCTCTCTCCCCCCTCTCTCTCGCTGTCTCTCCCACTCTCTTCCTCTTTCCCCCTCTCTTTCTCTCTCCCCACCTCTCCCTTTCTCCCTCTCTCACCCCCTCTCCACCATTTCTGTCTCTTTCCCCGTCTCTCTCTCCCGTCTCTCTCTCTCCCCGCCTCTCTCTCCCCATCCTCTGTCTCCCCCTTTCTCTATCTCCCCTCTCTCGCCCCTCTCACCCCCCGCTACCTCACCCTCCTCGCTCTCTCTGTCACGCCCCCTCTCTCTTAACCCACCCCTCTCTCCCCCTCTCTCTCCCCTATACACTCTCTCTCTCGCCATATCTCTATCTCCACGTCTATCTCTCTCCCCGTCTCTCTCTCTTCCCGTCTCTCTCTCTCTCTCC
>JAXLNO010002690.1:407494-478953 GCA_038087875.1 Malacoraja senta | reverse complement strand
AAGACTACTACGGAACCTCCCTTGTCGGCAGGTTTGATGGGTTGTTGCAGAGTGAGTGGAGGGCTGTACGATCAGAGGGGCAGTTGTTAGAGTGAAGTCATCGGAGTGGAGAAGTTGAGGCGGTTGATGTCCCGCCGGCAGTTTAAAATAAAAAGGTCTCGAGCCGGAAGATGGCCATGAGGGGGAGTCCAAGAGGAGGGCGTCCGTTGGAGACGCGAGAAGGGTCATCACTAAGGGTGATGACTTACCCATGGAAAACGCTTGGATGCGAAGGCGACGGAAGAAGAGCTCCACATCATGGCGGCGCGGAACTCATTGAGGTGGGGACACAGGGGAACAAAGGTGAGGCCTCTGCTGAGGACACACCGTTCGGTATTAGAGAGGGGGCATCAGGGCGATGGTGAACACACGGCAAGGATGGGGGTTGGGGCCGAGGAAGGCAGGTGAGTGGACTGAGGCCGAGGTGATGTCTGGTGGGGGGTAGTAGTGGTCAGGGAGGAAGGGGCTGTGAGGACTACAGTGGTGGGTGGGGAAGAGCTGGGGTCCCATGGATTGAGGTGGAGGGGAAGATCCATTGGAACAACCATTGAGGTTCCCTATTTTAGGGGGAGGAGCACCAGGATCCTGCGCAGTTAGAGCCCGTGATGTCAGAGTCTGCAGCGTGGACACTTCATGCCCGGAGTTGAGCCCAGGACTCAGGTAAGGCGACGGCTGCGGCCTGCTGGAGAGCGGGGGAGTGGCGAGGGTCGGTGGAGTCGATGGTGGAGGCCGCGGGGAGTGGAGACCGGGTGAGCGGGCGAAGCGTAGGAGGTCCCGGTCAGCGGATGTCCGGTAGGTGGCAAAGTTCGGCGATCCCGTAGAGGCGGAGAGGTTCGGCGATCCCAGGGAGGCGGAGAGGTTCGACGGCCCCGGTGAGGCGGCGAGGTGAGTAGGCCCCGGTGGGACGGAGAGGTTCGACGGCCCCGGTGGGGCGGCGACCTGAGTAGGCCGCGGTGGGGCGGCGAGGTGAGAAGGCCCCGGTGGGGCGTCGAGGTGAGTAGGCCCCGGTGGAGCGGCGAGGTGAGTAGGCCCCGGTGGGCGGCGAATGTGAGGAGGCCCCGGTGGGGCGGCGAGGTTCGGCGGCCACGTTATGGTGGCGATAGTCGTCGAAATTGGGGAGGTAGCGAGGGTCGGCGTAATCGGTGAGGGGACGATAGTCAGAGTTACCGGTGAGGCAGCGAGGATCGGCGTCATCGGTGGGCAGGTGAAGGTCGGCGGCAGCATCGAAGAGGATGTCGGCGACGGTGGCGCCCTCGGCGGTCGGGCCTGAGGTCGGTCCGGGAGGGGGGGTGCTGGTTGTACTCCTCGTGGCCAAGATGGGCGTCGCGGGACTCGGGCAGGCGGCGCGGGTCAGTGTTGGGGCCCGTGGCCTGCAGGCGGTCGAGTCGCGGAGTGTCGGTGGCAGGAGCGGCCTGGAAGGGTGGGCGAGTTTAAAGCCCTTGGTGGTGTTCAGTTGGGTCAGGAATCATCTATTGAAGACGGGATCTTCCGTAGGATGAGGTAGAGTTGGAGTCCGTTGCAGGTCTGGTTGTGTGAGGCCGAAATTTCGGGAGAGTCAAAGCGAGGTCTGCTGGTGCCGGCGGCATCGCAGCCTGGGTAGATCTCAGTCCCGGTGGAAGAATTGTTGTGTATGGCGGCAGATAGCCAGTCGGTATCGATAGTCTGGGTTCGGTCAGAATTGGGAGGTAGGGAACTGGAGCTGGAAACCATGATGTACAATGTGGAGGCGCAGGCATGTCCCGAGAAAACAAACGTGCTGTGGTAACGGGTTTGGGTTAGGAGATGGTCGGAGAGTTGCAGGGAAGGCGCAATCACAGAGCGGGGGCAGTGAGAGAGAAGGTCGTGAATCTGTCTTCGCAGGGAGGTGGAGAACTTCTTCAATGTAGGCATACCTTGAGGAGATTTCGCAATGGAGTAGATGAAATGTTTAAGAAGGTACTGCAGATGTCGGAAAATCAAAGGTAGACAAAAATGCTGGAGAAACTCAGCGGGTGAGGCAGCATTTATGGAACGGAGGAATAGGCGACGTTTCGGGTCGAAACCCTTCTTCCTACTGATGGTGGGGAGGCTGGGCGGGAAGAAGAAAGGAAGAGGCGGAGACAGTGGGCTGAGTGAAAGCTGAGAAAGGGGAGGAGAAAGCAGGGACTACCTGAAATTAGAGAAGTAAATGTTCATACCGCTGGGGTGCAAACTGCCCAAGGCGAAATATGAGGTGCTGTTCCTCCAATATACGGTGGTCCTCACTCTGGCCGTGGAGGCGTCTCAGGACAGAAAGGTCGGATTCGGAATGGGAGGAGGATGAAGTGCTGAGCCACAGGGAGATCAGGTTGGTTAATGCGGACTGAGCGGAGGTGTTGCACGAAACGATCGCCAAGCCTACGTTTCGTCTCACCGATGTAGATCAGCTGACATCTAGAGCAGCGGATGCAATAGATCAGGTTGGAGGAGATGCAGGTGAACCTCTGCCGCACCTGGAAGGACTGCGTGGGTCTTTGAATTGAATCAAGGGGGGAGGTAAAGCGACAAGTGTAGCATTTCCTCCGTTGCAAGGGAAAGTGCCAGGAGATAGGGTGGTTTGGGTGGGAAGGGAAGAATTGACCAGGGAGTTACGGAGGGAGCAGTCTCTGCGGAAAGCAGACAGGGGAGGAGATGGGAAGATATGGCCAGTGGTGGGATCCCGTTTGGAGGTGGCGAAAATTTCGGAGGATCTTTTGTTGTATGTGACGGCTGGTATGGTGGAAGGTGGGACAAAGGGGACGCTGTCCTTGTTATGAGTGGGGTGATGGTGAGTGAGAGCAGAGTCACGGGGTATAGAAGAGACCCTAGTGAGAGCCTCATCTATAGTAGAAGCGGGGACGCCAGTTACCTGAAGATTGAGGACATCTCCGATACCCTGGTGTGGAACACCTCATCCTGGGTGCAGATGCAGCGCAGACGGAGGAATTGGGGAGTATGGGATGGTGTCCTTACGGGAAGCAGGGTGGGAAGAAGTACAGTCCAGATAGCGATGGGAGTCAGTGGGTTTATAGTGGATGTCGGTCAGTAGTCTATCACCTGCGATGGAGATGGTGAGGTCAAGAAATGGCAGAGGTAGAGGTCGGGGATAGGGCCACGGTTCGCCTCGAACAGGGATTGTTTGCCGTACCCTACAAAGTGGCAGGTATATCTGAGGCCCATGCGTGAAACGCTATTAAGGGTAAGGACAAGCTCCGGCTTTCTTTCTTTCTTTCTTTCTATCCCTTCTTTCTTTCTCTTTCTTTCTTTCTCTTTCTATCTTTCTTTCTTTCTTTCTTTCTTTCTTCTTTCTTTCTTTCTTTCTTTCTTTCTTTCTTTCTTTCTTTCTTTCTTTCTTTCTTTCTTTCTTTCTTTCTTTCTTTCTTTCTTTCTTTCTTTCTTTCTTTCTTTCTTTCTTACTTTCTTTTTTTCTTTCTTTCTATCTCTCTTTCTCAGAGCTCCCGTGGATTTTGAAGAAACAGCTGCAAAGACAAGCAGGAAAAAGCAGTGATTGGCTCTAGCAAGATTGGGAGGAGAGTGAGAAGTGAGTCAAAGGGGGAAACAGTTTAAAAAGAGAGGCAAAGCACAGACAGACTTAACTCAGAGCTCCCGTGGATTTTGACAAAACAGCGCAAAAAAAGCAGGTAAAAACAGTGATTGGCTCTAGCCCGAGTGGGAGGAGAGTTTGAAGTGATTCACAGGGGGAAAACAGTTTACAACTGACAAATTTGGTTGGTAAATCGTAAGTTAGGCAATTTATCAGTCAACATAAGCAAGACGGCTCTGAGGGAGCAGCAGTGAGGGAGCGGCCTTGTGAGAAAAGTGTGAGTCTTTGGATCGTGAGTCTTCAGCGAGGAGGCTGAGGAGAGGAGGCTACGCATAAGGCTCGAGAGGACGGAGCGCGGTGAACACATGTCGGGGCAGATGAGAAAGTGTGAGGCTTGCAGAATGTGGGAGCCCAGGGACACAAATGGAGTCTCTGGCTGCTACAACTGTGGCAAATGCGTCCAGCTTCAGCTCCTAAAGGACAGTGTTGGGGCATTGGAGAAGCAGCTGGATGACCTCAGGTCCATCCAGGAAAACGAATTTCCTGTACAGGACCCACAGTGAGGTAGTCACGCCGAGGATACGGGAAGAACCAAGGTGTGCGACTGAGAGAAAGGGTGGAAATCGTGGAGTGCAGAAGACACAGATGGCTGTGCCTAATGAAAACAGGTACGCCCTCTTGGGAACTGTCCGGGGAGACGATGTTTCCAGTCCGAGCGGCGGACACGTCGGTGGCTTCAAACCTAGAGATGGGACGCGACCGGTGAGACCAACGTCGGGCAGAGCCCTAGTGGTGGTTGACTCCATTGTCCGAGGAGCAGACAGGAGATTCTGTGGCGGCAGACGAGATGCGAGGATGGTCTGTTGCCTCCCTGGTGCCAGGGTTCAGGATGTAACGAGCCGAATTCAGAACATCCTCGAGAGAGAAGGTGAACAGCCGGCAGTAGTTGTGCACGTAGGCACAAACGACATCGGGAAGTAGAGGATGGAGGTTCTCCAACATGACTTCAGAGAGTTGGGAAGAAGACTGAAATGCCGGACTTCTAGGGTGGATATCTCTGGATTGCTTGCAGTATCTCCAGTTAGTGAGGACAGGAACATGGAGATAGGGGATCTGAATGTGTGGCTGAGGGGTTGGAGCAGGGAGCAAGGATTTAGGTTTATAGACCACTGGGATCTCTTCTGGGGTAGGGGTGACCTGTACAAAAGGGACGGGTTACACCTTAACTGGAAGGGGTCCGACATTCTGGCAAGCAGGTTTGCTGGGGCTACACGTGTGGGTTTAAACTAAATAGTGGGGGGGGGGGAGGGATTGACAAATTGGGAGTAAAAAGATGGAGTTGAAGGGGAAGTGGCTACAGGAAAAATTACAAAAGATTCTCCAATTAATTGGAAGGAAAGCGCGAGAAGGGACAACAGAGTAAGGTGAGGGCCAATTGCGAGCGGTGCGAGGGGGGAAGTAAATACGAATCTCAAAGTGTTGTATATGAATGTGCGAAGTATAAGGTATAAAGTGGACGAGCTTGAGGCTCAGTTAGAAACTGGCAAGTATGATGTTGTGGGAATTACTGAGACATGGCTGCAAGAGGGTCAGGGCTGGGAACTGAATATTCAAGGGTATACCTCCTATCAAAAAGACAGAGAGGTGGGCAGAGGGTGTGGGGTTGCGCTGTTGGTGAGGAATGAAATTCAGTCCATTGCAAGGGGTGACATTGAAACAGGTGTGGAATCAGTATGAATATAACTAAGTAATTGTAAGGATAAAAAAGACCCTAATGGGACTAATCTACAAGCCCCCAAACAATAGCCTGGACATAGGGCGCAAATTGAATCAGGAGTTAAAATTGTCATGTAGCAAAAGTAATGTTGTGGTTGTTATGGGAGATTGCAACATGCAGGTAGACTGGGAAAATCAGGTTGGTACTGGACCTCAAGAAAGGGAATTTGTAGAATGCCTTCGTGATGGATTTTCAGAACAGCTTGGATTGGAGCCTACCAGGGAGAAGGCAATTCTGGATTTAGTGTTATGTAATGAACCGGATTTGATAAAGGACCTCGTGGTTAATGAGCCATTAGGAGATAGTGACCATAACATGGTCAGGTTTAATCTACAAATGGAGATGGAGAAGGGTAGATCGGAGGTGTCAGTGTTACATTTCAATAAAGGGGACTATGGGGCCATAAGGGAGGAGCGGGCCAAAGTTGACTGGAAAGATACACTAGCAGGGATGACAGTGGAACAAAAATGGCAGGTATTTTTAGGAATAATACAGAAGGTGCAGTATCAGTTCATTCCTAGAAGGAAGAAAGATTCCAAAGGGAGTAAGGGGCGACCATGGCTGACAAGAGACGTCAGGGACAGTATAAAAATTAAAGCGAAGAATTACAACGTAGCAAAGATGAGCGGGAAGCAAGAGGATTGGGTAATGTTTAAAGAACAACAGAAGATAACTAAAAAGACAATACGGGGAGAAAAGATGAGGCACGAAGGTAAGCTAGCCAAGCATGTAAAGCAGGATAGTAAAAGCTTCTTTAGGAATGTGAAGAGGAAAACATTAGTTAAGACCAAAGACTTCTTTTTTCTTTTTCTTCCCTTACTTATCTTTTTCCTATTTTCTATTCTTTAACTTTCTTCTTTCACTTTCTTTTTTTTTTTTAATTAGAAATACATTACATTATAACCAATTACATTAGTACTCATCACGTATATCTTATTACTATTAATGTACTCCGTCATTTTTTACACTGATAAAAAGGAAAGGTTGAGATTAAGAAAAAAGAGAAAGTGAAGGAAAATAGTGAAGGTGTAAAAACGTGACAACAAGAAAGAACAGAGAACCTGTAGAAAAAAAATTAAAAAGAAAGGATTAAGAGATAAACCCTAATGAAGAAAAAAAAGGGAAAGAGGAAAAAAGAGAAAAACAAATACATCACGCAAATGGGATATACCAACTCTCCAGCTTTCATCCCACTTTACCTGACCTCAGGTATTTTTTTAGTACTTTTGCACCCTATACTTGTAATAATTCTATAAACGCAGACCACGTCAGATGGAAATGATCTGGTTTACCTGCCAGGAGGAGTCTTATCTCTTCTAGGTGTAATGTTTCAAACATATTTGAAATCCACATGTTTATAGTTGGTATTGGAGCATTTTTCCAGAATTTTAGGATTAACTTTTTTCCAGTTATTAACCCGTAATCTATTAATTTCTTTTGAAACACATTTAATTCAGGACGATCTTCCGTTGTTCCGAAGATAATCCATTCTGCTTTTGGTATCAGTTTTATTTTAAATAATTTTGTAAAGATTTCAAAAATTTCATTCCAAAATGTTTGAATTTTTGTACAAAAAACAAATGAGTGCGCTATAGTAGCTTCTTGAGATTGACATTTATCACAAATGGATGATACATTTGGGAAAATTTTATTAATTTTAGTTTTTTAATAATATAATCTATGTAACATTTTAAATTGTATTAAAGTGTGTCTTACATTAATCGAACATTTATGCACATAGATACATAGATACATAGAAAATAGGTGCAGGAGTAGGCCATTCGGCCCTTCGAGCCTGCACCGCCATTCAATATGATCATGGCTGATCATCCAACTCAGTATCCCGTACCTGCCTTCTCTCCATACCCCCTGATCCCTTTAACCACAAGGGCCACATCTAACTCCCTCTTAAATATAGCCAATGAACTGGCCTCAACTACCCTCTGTGGCAGAGAGTTCCAGAGATTCACCACTCTCTATGTGAAAAAGTTTCTCCTCATCTCGGTCTTAAAGGATTTCCCCCTTATCCTTAAGCTGTGACCCCTTGTCCTGGACTTCCCCAACATCGGGAACAATCTTCCTGCATCTAGCCTGTCCAACCCCATAAGAATGTTGTACGTTTCTATAACATCCCCTCTCAATCTCCTAAATTCTAGCGAGTATAAGCCAAGTCTATCCAGTCTTTCTTCATATGAAAGTCCTGACATCCCAGGAATCAGTCTGGTGAACCTTCTCTGCACTCCCTCTATGGCTATAATGTCCTTCCTCAGATTTGGAGACCAAAACTGTACGCAATACTCCAGGTGTGGTCTCACCAAGACCCTGTACAACTGCAGTAGAACCTCCCTGCTCCTATACTCAAATCCTCTTGCTATGAAGGCCAACATACCATTCGCTTTCTTCACTGCCTGCTGCACCTGCATGCCTACTTTCAATGACTGGTGTACCATGACACCCAGGTGTCGCTGCATCTCCCCATTACCTAATCGGCCACCATTTAGATAATAGTCTGCCTTCCCGTTTTTGCCACCAAAGTGGATAACCTCACATTTATCCACATTATACTGCATCTGCCAAACATTTGCCCACTCACCCAGCCTATCCAAGTCACCTTGCAGTCTCCTAGCATCCTCCTCACAGCTAACAATGCCCCCAGCTTAGTGTCATCCGCAAACTTGGAGATGTTGCTTTCATTTCCCTCGTCCAGTTCATTAATATAAATTGTAAATAGCTGGGGTCCCAGCACTGAGCCTTGCGGTACCCCACTAGTAACTGCCTGCCATTGTGAAAAGGCCCGTTTACTCCTACTCTTTGCTTCCTGTTTGCCAGCCAGTTCTCTATCCACATCAATACTGAACCCCCAATACCGTGTGATTTAAGTTTGTATCCTAATCTCTTATGTGGTACCTTGTCGAAAGCCTTCTGAAAGTCCAGATACAACACATCCACTGGTTCTCCCCTATCCACCCTACTAGTTACATCCTCGAAAAATTCTATAAGATTCGTCAGACACGATTTACCTTTCGTAAATCCATGCTGCCTTTGTCCAATGATTTCACCACTATCCAAATGTGCTGCTATCCCATCTCTAATAACTGACTCTAGCAGTTTCCCCACTACCGATGTTAGACTAACTGGTCTGTAATTCCCCGTTTTCTCTCTCCCTCCCTTCTTAAAAAGTGGGGTTATGTTTGCTACCCTCCAATCCTCAGGAACTACTCCAGAATCTAAGGAGTTTTGAAAAATTATCACTAATGCATCCACTATTTCTGGAGCTACTTCCTTAAGTACTCTGGGATGCAGCCTATCTGGCCCTGGTGATTTATCGGCCTTTAATCCATTCAATTTACCCAACACCACTTCCCGACTAACCTGGATTTCACTCAGTTCCTCCATCTCCTTTGACCCGCGGCCCCCTGCTATTTCTGGCAGATTATTTATGTCTTCCTTAGTGAAGACGGAACCAAAGTAGCTATTCAATTGGTCCGCCATATCCTTGTTCCCCATGATCGATTGACCTGTTTCTGACTGCAAGGGACCTACATTTGTTTTAACTAATCTCTTTTTCTTCACATATCTCTAAAAACTTTTGCAGTCAGTTTTTATGTTCCCTGCCAGTTTCCTTTCATAATCTATTTTCCCTTTCCTAATTAAGCCCTTTGTCCTCCTCTGTTGGTCTCTGAATTTCTCCCAGTCCTCTGGTATGCTCCTTTTTCTGGCTAATTTGTACGCATCCTCTTTTGCTTTGATACTAACCCTGATTTCCCTTGTTATCCACGGATGCACTACCTTCCCTGATTTATTCTTTTGCCAAACTGGGATGAACAATTTTTGTAGTTCATCCATGCAGTCTTTAAATGTCTTCCATTATATATCCACCGTCAACCCTTTTAGAACTAATTGCCAGTCAATCTTGGCCAATTCACGTCTCATACCCTCAGTTACCTTTCTTTAAGTTCAGAACCGTTGTTTCTGAATTAACAATGTCACTCTCCATCCTAATGAAGAACTCAACCATATTATGGTCACTCTTGCCCAAGCATAACAAGACTGCTAACTAACCCTTCCTCATTACTCAATACCCTGTCTAGAATAGCCTGCTCTCTCGTTGGTTCCTCTACATGTTGGTTTAGATAACTATCCCGCATACATTCCAAGAAATCCTCTTCCTCAGCACCCCTGCCAATTTGATTCACCCAATCTATATGTAGATTGAAGTCACCCATTATAACTGTTTTGCGTTTGTTGCACGCATTTCTATTTTCCTGTTTGATGCCATCCCCAACTTCACTACTACTGCTAGGTGGCCTGTACACAACACCCACCAGCGTTTTCTGCCCCTTAGTGTTTCGCAGCTCTACCCAAACCGATTCCACATCCTCCAAGCTAATGTCCTTCCTTTCCACTGCGTTAATCTCCTCTCTAACCAGCAACTCTACCCCACCTCCTTTTCCTTTCTCTCTATCCCTCCTGAATATTGAATATCCCTGGATGTTCAGCTCCCAGCCTTGGTCACCCTGGAGCCATGTCTCCGTGATCCCAACTATATCATAATCATTAATTGCTATCTGCACGTTCAACTCATCCACTTTATTACGAATGCTCCTTGCATTGAGACACAAAGCCTTCAGGCTTGTTTTTACAACGCTCTGACCCCTTATACAATTATGTTCAAAAGTGGCTCTTTTTGATTTTTGCCCTGGATTTGTCTGCCTGCCACTTTTACTTTTCACCTTGCTACCTATTGCTTCCGCCCGCATTTTAAACCCCTCTGTTTCTCTGCTCACCCATTTAAGAACCACACCACCTCTTATTCTCTGTTTATTATTGTTTTTTTCTTTCCCCCCTACATGTTGGGTCTGAGTGCTTTCCTTCTCTGCCTCCTGCCTCACACACTGTCTAATAGCATTCTCTATTTGAGTCCCTCCCCCCAACCATTCTAGTTTAAAGTCTCCCCAGTAGCCTTTGCAGATCTCCCCGCCAGGATATCGGTTCCCCTCAGGTTCAATTGCAACCCATCCTTTCTGCACCAGTCCTTCAGCCACGCATTTATCCTCCACCTCGCTCCATTCCTACTCTCACTGTCGCGTGGCGCAGGCAGTAATCCCGAGATTGTTACCTTTGCTGTCCTTCTCTTTAACACCCCTCCTAACTCCCTAAATTCTCCTTTCAGGACCTCTTCTCTTTTTTTACCTATGTCATTGGTACCTATATGTACCACGACCTCGGGCTCCTCTCCCTGCCCTTTCAGGATATCTTGGACACGTTGAGACACATCACAGACCCAGGCACCAGGGAGGCAAACTACCATCCGGGTCTCCCGTCTGCGTCCACAGAATCGCCTGTCTGACCCCCTAACTATAGAGTCCCCTATTAGTATTGCCCTCCTCTTCTTTTCCTTACCCTTCTGAGCAACAGGGCCGGTCTCTATACCGGAGGCCCGGCCGCTGTCGCTACCCCCAGGTAGGCTGTCCACCGCAACAGTGCTCAAACAGGAGTACTTATTGTCAAAGTGTACAGCCACCGGGGTACTCTCTAGTCCCTGCCTGTGCCCCTTGCCTCTCCCAACCTTGATCCACTTGCCTGCCTCCTGTGGTGTTGGAGTGACCACATCCCTGTAACTCCTCTCAATGACTTCCTCGCTCTCCCTGGCCAGACGGAGGTCATCGAGCTGCTGCTCCAGGTTCCTAATACGGTCCATGAGGAGCCCCATCTCGATACACCTGGCGCAGATGTGGACGTCTGGAGGGCTATCAGACTCCATGACTTCCCACATCTGACATCCAGAACAGTAAACTGCCCTGGCCCTCATACTCCCCTTACCTAGGATACAATACAAAACAAACTGCTACAATACAAAACAAACTGCTACAATACAAAACTGCTACAATACAAAACAAACTGCTACAATACAGTACAATCAGCAGGGATCTGACTCCCAATCAGCTGCTCCCTCTTGTTTGCTTCCACCAATCAGCGGCTTCCTCAAGCCCACTTGTGTTTGAAGTGGAACTTGGAACGTTGCCGATTTTGGCCTCAGTAAGGAACAAGCAAGCCCCGCGCACCACTTTAACTCCTACCGCTCGGGTGTAGCTCCTCCCTCTGCGACCGCTCCAACGGCTCTCGGGCCTCTGTAAGGAACAAGCAAGCCCCGCGCTCCACTTTAACTCCTACCGCTCGGGTGTAGCTCCTCCCTCTGCGACCTCTCCAACGGCTCTCGGGCCTCTGTAAGGAACAAGCAAGCCCCGCGCTCCACTTTAACTCCTACCGCTCGGGTGTAGCTCCTCCCTCTGCGACCTCTCCAACGGCTTTCGGGCCTCTGTAAGGAACAAGCAAGCCCCGCGCTCCACTTTAACTACTACCGCTCGGGTGTAGCTCCTCCCTCTGCGACCGCTCCAACGGCTCTCGGGCCTCTGTTTAATGCACGTTTAATAAATGTTCATTCCACCTTTCCGTTGAGATTTTAATAGCTAATTCTTGTTCCCAGTCTCTTCATACCTTCCGTAGATGGTATTTCTACATTTAAGATAATATTATACAAATATGATATTAAGTTTGCTGATTCAGCTTTTATCTGCATTGCTTCATCCAATACATCTGCTGGGATATTATTATTATTTTTTTTAATTTGTATTTTATTAGAAGTACATTACATTACAACCACATACATTAGTACTTGTCATTTATATCTTCTTACAATTAATGTACTCCATTTATTTTTTACACTAGAAAAGGAAAAGATTGAAAGAAAGAAGAAAGTGAAGGAAAAAGTGGAAGTGTAGGAAATGTGACAACAAAAAAGGACAAAGACCCTATAAGAGCAAAATTAAAAACAAAAGAAAAAGAGTTAAGAAATAGACCCTAGGAAAAAAAGAAAGAGAGAAAGAGGAAAAAGAGAGAAACAAATATTTTTATGAGCATTACGCAAATTGGACATACCAACTCTTCAACTATCATCCCCCCTTACCTGACCTCAATTTTTTTTTAAAGTACTTTTGCACCTTATGTTTGTAATAATTCTATAAATGCAGACCACGTCAGGTGGAAATGATCTGGTTTTCTGCTGGGATATTATAATGATCTTTTGTATATTTTTTCAAATGGTCACATATTTGAAAATATTTAAAATATTGATTATTTCCCAGTTTATATTTTATTTTTAATTGTTGGAATGATAGTAATTTTCCAGTTTCATACAAGTCACCGAACGTTTTAATTCCTAGTCTATCCCATTGTATAAAATATTTGTCTGTAATAGAGGGATTAAACGAAGGGTTATTAACTATTGGAGATAAAAGCGATAGATTTCTTAATATAAATTTTGTTTTATTTGTTTCCAAGTTCTGATTGTACTATGTAAAATTGGGGTTTTGTTATAATTTATGTTATTCAGTTTCATTGGTGAGAGGAGGATCGCTCCAATGTTACCAGAGGAGCAGTCCTCTCTCTCCATTACAATCCAGTCCACTTGCTGGGCAGAGTTGTCCACCAGTAGGATCATATTTTTAATATTTACAGACCAATAATAATACATGAAGTTAGGGAGTGCTAAGCCCCCTAATACTTTAGCTTTGTTCAAGTGTGTTCGTTGTATTCTATGGGATTTATAGTCCCATATAAAATTAGTAATGTCTGAGTCCAATTTGGTAGGTATATAGGAAACGATTGAAATAGGTATAAAATGTGTGGTAAGAAGATCATTTTTATTGCATTTATTCGGCCTATTAAAGACATCGGAAGCATTTTCCAAAATTTAATTAATGTATTTAATTTATTAAGTAGAGGATCATAATTTGCTTTGATAATGCCTTGATATGTTCTGGTGATTTCAACACCCAAGTATTTAAATTTTTCTGTAGCTATTTTAAAAGGGAATTTTAAAAGATGTGTTGAGCCTTTCGGTTTTATTGACATAATTTCACTTTTATTCCAATATATTCTGTATCCAGAAAAGTCCTCAATTAGATTTAATACGTTTGGTATAGTAATTTGAGGTTTTGTAATTTAGAATAATATATCATCCGCGTATAAAGATATTTTATTATTTGAGTATTTAGTATTTATATCCATGGATATCTGGATGTGTTCTATTTTTTTCTGCTAAAGGTTCAATTATGAGAGCAAACAACTGTGGTGACAATGAGCATCCTTGTCTGTTTCCCCTTGATAGTTGAAATTTCGAGGATAATATGTTATAAGTTAGTAGTCTAGCTGTAGGTTTATTATATAATAATTTAATCCATAAAATAAAATTCTCTCCCAATTGGAATTTTTGTAATACTTTATCCATATAATTCCATTCTACTTGGTCAAATGCTTTTTCAGCGTCCAGCGAAATAATTGATAATTCTTGATCTTCAATTTTGTGTGAGTGCATTATATTGAGTAGACGTCTCATATGATTAGATGAATATCTCTTAGGGATAAACCCCGTCTGATCTGGGTTTATTAATTTACTAATATATTTACTTAATCTTCTAGCTAATGTTTTCGCTAATATTTTTTGATCTGTATTTACCAATGCTATGACTCTATATGAATCCGGTTCTTCTATATCTTTGTCTTTTTTAAGTATTAGTGTGATCGTCGATTCAGCTAATCTATCATGTAATATTTGTTTTTTAAAAGCATATTGATATATTTTTTGTAACCGTGGTATAATTTTGTCATAAAAGCTTTTATAAAATTCATTAGTAAATCCATCAGGACCTGGAGTTTTTCCATTCTTTAATGAATTTATTGTCTTATAACACCTTTAAAAGATTCCCATATTAAAGTAGGTGATATATCTGGAGTGTCATTTATTTAAAAAAAGACGTCCATTTGTTCTTTTAAATATATACTCGCTTGCGGATCTTTTAGAATTTGAGAATTGAATCTCCAAAACGATTTCTTCTTAGACATTCCTTCCAGTTTTAAAAAGAAAGTTAGTGGTGAATGGTCTGAAATCGAATTTGTATGGTATGCTGGGTTCACAGTGTGAGGGATTAATTTTGTATCCACCAGGAAATAATCTATACGTGAGTATGTTTTGTGTACCATTGAATAAAACGAGTATTCCCTGCCAGTCGGATTAGCAATTCTCCAAACATCTGTTATATTGGTATTGTTTATATAAGTATTTAAAAGTTCACTAGTTTTAGATTTCGTATTCCCTCTCTGTTTTTGGCTTGATTTGTCTAAATACGGATCTAAAACACAGTTAAAGTCTCCTCCTTTTATAACATTTTGATAATTAAACTCTGCGATTATGTTCAGAATTTTATTGAAAAAATGAGGATTGTCAAAGTTAGGCGCGTATATATTTACCAAGGTAATTGGAGTACCATGAATTTCTCCGGTAACTATCAAATATCTCCCTTGAATGTCTGTTATGGTATTCTTTGCTTTGAATGGTATACCTTTTCTAATAATGATTGACGTACCTCTAGATTTCGAAGTATATGAAGAATGATATATTTGACCTATCCATTTCGCCCTCAACCTAGCTTGATCCTGGGATTTTAAATGAGTTTCTTGTAAGAAAATGATGTCAGAATTGTACAGTTTCAGCTGAGCTAATATCGTACCCCTTTTCATAGGTTCATTAATACCTCTTATATTCCAACTGCAGAATGAGACTCCTCCTAGGTTCTTTTGTTTAACATCTTGCATTTTGAATAATTATAATACCTTTAAATCTTGCTGTGCATCCATGTCCCAGGTCTTTGGGTATTGGGGGAACCTTTGCATTACTAAGTTTTGTTGGCATATCCCTTTTACGCTTATCACTAAACACAAAACACAAACATGTGACTTTATGTGGTAATAATAATAATTTAAAAAAATTGAAAAAGTGAAAATACAGTGTCTAAAATGGTCGACACTGTAACAAGTGGCCCACCTGTAGGTGGGAGAAAACCTGGTTTCGACTTCCATTGTTTATGTTAAACAAATAACTCCGCTCCCTTGGTTAATCATAACATAATAGGACGGGGCCTCACAATCAGATATATAATACAAATTTACCCTATATATTTCATTATAACATATCATATATATATCGCAATTTTAGCTACTAATTATTAAACGAATGATTTTACCTTCAATAATAATCAACTGTTGGTTGAAGGGGTTAATGAAACGCGCTCCTGGACCTGAGCCAGGTGCTCGTTTCTCATCCCCTCCTCCCAGTTATAGATAAGGTTTAGATTTAATAAATATGTATGTTAGTTATGTTAGTTCGTTATTTTTTTATTAGCTTCCGTTACTATTCTAGTTTAATATTGATAACTTGTTAAATTGTTAAGTTGTTAATAGGATCAATTCTTACAATTGGATTTAATATTATAATCTATTAAACAATTAATGCTTCTGGTATAGTCCATTCTCTTCGGTTCGGCTGTTTACTTCGTTTGGAACACAGAATGTCCTTGAGTTAAAATTCCACAGATAACCCGTCTCGCCATCATAAACAAAACGCTACATGAAATGGTTCTGAGCTGCCGATCCTCCATTAACTGCGGAATTCTAATAAAAAAGAAGTTTGTTCATACCATTTTGTTCTCTAATTTTCAACAATGCTCTGGGCGTATTTGTACGCATCCTCCGGGTTTACAAATGATTCCACACACTATATATCTCATATTTTTCTATACTTCATTATCTAATTTTTTTTCCTTTATTATAATAAAAAAAAAGAAACTGTACATAAAATGTATTATGAAAATATGATTGTATACAATTGTACTTACTTCTAATAAAATAAAAATATTAAAAAAAGAAAGAAAAAAAAAGACCAAAGTTGGACCCTTGAAGACCGAAAAGGGTGAATTTATTATGGGGAACAAGGAAATGGCAGATGAGTTGAACAGGTACTTTGGATCTGTCTTCACTAAGGAAGACACAAACAATCTTCCTGATATAGTAGCGGCCAGAGGATCTGTGGTGACGGAGGAACTGAAGGAAATCCACATTAGGCAGAAAATGGTGTTGGATAGACTGGTGGGACTGAAGGCTGATAATTCCCCAGGGCCTGATGGTCTGCATCCCAGGGTACTTACGGAAGTGGCTCTAGAAATCGTGGATGCATTCGTGATAATTTTCCAATGTTCTATAGACTCAGGATCAGTTCCTGTGGATTGGAGGGTAGCTAATGTTATCCCACTTTTTAAGAAAGGCGGGAGAGAGAACACAGGGAATTATAGACCAGTTAGCCTGACATCGGTGGTGGGGAAGATG
The DNA here is from genome assembly GCA_038087875.1 of Malacoraja senta. Lineage (NCBI taxonomy): Eukaryota > Metazoa > Chordata > Chondrichthyes > Rajiformes > Rajidae > Malacoraja > Malacoraja senta. Next base: position 462,376 of record JAXLNO010002690.1, on the reverse strand, counting down.
CTGGAGTCAATTATAAAATATGTAATAGCCACACATTTGGATAGCAGTAACAGGATCGGTCCGAGTCACCATGGATTTACGAAGGGGAAATCATGCTTGACTAATATTCTGGAATTTTTTGAAGATGTAACTGGGAAAATGGGCAAGGGGGAGCCCGTGGATGTAGTGTACCTGGACTTTCAGAAAGCATTTGATATGGTCCCACATAGGAGATTAGTGGGACAAATTAGGGAACATGGTATTGGGGGTAGAGTGCTGACATGGATAGAGATTGGTTGGCAGACAGGAAACAAAGAGTAGGGATTAAAAGGCCCCTTTCAGAATGGCAGGCAGTCACTATTGGGGTACCGCAAGGCTCAGTGCTGGGACCGCAGATATTTACAATATACTTCAATGATTTGGATGAAAGGATTCAAAGTAACATTAGCAAATTTGCAGATGACACAAAGCTGGGTGGCAGTGGGAACTGCGAGGAGAATGCTATGAGAATGCAGGGTGACTTGGATAGGTTTGGGGAGTGGGCAGATGCATGGCAGATTAAGTTTAATGCAAAAACAGGAAGGCCGATAACTATCTAAATGGCTTCAAGTTGGGAAAAGGGGATGTACAACGGGATCTGGGGTCCTTGTTCATCAGTCTATGAAAGTAAGCATGCAGGTACAGCAGGTAGTGAAGAAATCGAAAGGCATGTTGGCCTTTACAACAAGAGGAATCGAATATAGGAACAAACAAGTCATTCTGCAGTTGCACAGAGCCCTAGTGAGACCACACCTGGAGTATTCTGTGCAGTTTTGGTCCCCTCATTTTGCGGAAGGACATTATTGCTATTGAGGGAGTGCAGCGTTGGTTTACAAGGTTAATTCCCGGGATGGCGGGACTGTCATATGCTGAGATAATGGAGCAGCTGGACCTGTACACTCTGGAGTTTAGAAGGATGAGCGGGTATCTCATTGAAACATATGAGATTGTTAAGGGTTTGGAGAAGCTAGTGGCAGGAAACGTGTTCCCGATGTTGGGGGAGTCCAGAACCAGGGGCCACAGTTTAAGAATAAGAAGTAAGCCATTTAGAACGGAGACGAGGAAATACCTTTTCTCACCGAGAGTGGTGAATCTGTGGAATTCTCTGCCTCAGAGGGCGGTGGAGGCAGGTTCTCTGGATGCTTTCAAGAGAGAGCTAGATAGGGCTCTTAAAAATAGCAGAGTCATGAGATATGGGGAGAAGGCAGGAACGGTGTACTGATTGGGGATGATCAGCCACGATCACATTGAATGGCGGTGCTGGCTCGAAGGGCCGAATGGCCTACACCTAATGTCTATTGTCTATTGTTTGCACCTTCAACCCTCATTCACTCCATCCTATCTGCCCATTCCATTCCTCCCTTCATTCTCTCCCTCCCCACATCCCCCTTCCATTCCCTCTCCCACCTTCACTCTCTTCCATTCCCTCCCCTCATTCACTCCACAATTCACTACATCTCACCACCCTCTATCCTCTGCACTCATTCACTCCCTCCCTCACTCTATCGCCCTCTCTTCCCCTCCCTCTCTCTCCACCTCCCTCCCCGCTAACCCACTCGTTCCCTCCCCACTCCGTCCCTCCACTACCTTCATCCCATTCCCTCCACACGTTCACTGCTCAGTTGACACCCTCCCCAACCTCCACCCCTACCTCTACACTCATTCATTCCTCCCCTCCCCTCACTCACTCCCTCCCTCTCCCTCCTTCCCTCTCTCCCTCCCCAATAACCCACATTCACTCCTCCCCCTCATTCACTCGTCCCTCTCCCTCCTTCCCCCCACCCTCCCTCCCCACTCTACCCCCTATCCCTCTCCCTCCCACTCTGTACCTTCGTCTCCCTCCCTACCTACTGCCCTCCTTCATCTGATCCCTCCCCTCATTCACTCCCCAATTTACTCCCTCCCCAACCTCCATCCCTCCCTCCTCACTCATTCACTCCCTCTCTCTCTCCATCCCCTATTTCTCTCTTCCATCTCTCCATTGCCGCTAATTCCCTCCCTCCCCTCTAATCCACATTCCCTCCTCACCATATCCCTCCTTCCCCGTCTCAACACCCCAATCCTCACTACCCTCCCCCTCTCTACCCCTACCCCTCTTTCCCTCCCTCTAACCCACTACATTCCCACCCCTCCCCTCATTCACTTCCCAATTTATCCCTCCCCACACTCCATCCCTCCCTCATCCCCTCATTCACTCCCTCTCTCTCCCTCCCCCTCTCTCGGTCCCTCTCCTCTAACCAACTCATTCCCTACTTTCCCCTCAATCTCCCCCTCTACCTCTCCCTCCCTTCCCCTCATCTCCCCTACCCCTCTCCCTCTCCCGCTTTCGTACCCACTTGCTTCTCTCCTCCTCCCTCCCCTCTCTCCACTCCCTACCCCCTATCCCGCCCTACACCCTCTCTCCCTCCCCTCTCGCCCACGCATTCCCGCCCATCCCCTGACACTCCCCTCCCTCTACCGCTCCTTCCCAATCCCCTCCCTCCCTCCCTCTTCCCCCTACCTCCCAACCCACATAATTCGCTCCCGCCCCTCCCTCCTCTTCCCCCCCTCTATTCTAACCCACTCATTCCCTCCCCCTCATTCACTCTCTCTCCCCCTCCCTCCCAACACCATCTCTCCCACTACTCCCTCGCCCATTCAATCCCCAATTTACTCCCTCCCCAAACTTTTTCCCTCCCTCTACATTCATTCATTCCCTCTCTCCTTCCTCCCCTCTGACCCACTCACATACCCCTCCCTCTTACCATCATTTCCTCCCTCCCTCGCTCTCTCTCTCTCTTTCTCTCTCTCTCTCTCTCTCTCTCTCTCTCTCTCTCTCTCTCTGTCTCTGTCTCTCGCTCTCTCTCTCTCTCTGGGGGCTGCCGGAAGATGTAGTGACCTCCCCCTCGATCAGACAGGAATACGCATCCATCTCCCAGCAGCCGCTGAGACAGGGGGCGCGGTGACCTAGCAGAGATGCCGTCCTCATTACCCCACTTCCCCTCCTGACTTCCGGCACATGACTAGCGGTGGCGCCCCCGAACCTGCCGGGGAATGTAGTCCCTTTACCTTCCATTAAAATGGCTGCGAATTGGATGGGAGACTACAACTCCCAGCATGCAACGGGGAGATAAAATGGAGTCGCCCTGAGGGGGTGACATGAGCGGAATAGACAATAGACAATAGGTGCAGGAGGAGGCCATTCTGCACTTCCAGCCAGCACCGCCATTCAATACGATCATGGCTGATCATCCCCAATCAGTACCCCGTTCCCGCCTTCTCCCCATATCCCCTGACTCCGCTATCTTTAACAGCCCTATCTAGCTCTCTTTTGAAAGCGCAATCAGCGACTCGGGTCGCCAACGCTCCCGTTCCCAAATAAGGGACACAATGTCAAAATACGAGACAAATTCCCCACGACCATTCGTTGACCGACTCGGCCGTGACTGCGTGAATGATGAGTTGGCCCGGGTGCTGGACAACAGACCACAGGCAATAGGTGCAGGAGTAGGCCATACTGCAACTAGTCGGCTCGAGGGGACTCTCGGGTCGGACACCGTCTCACGCTTCCCGACGTAATGCAGCCCAAGGAGTGCAGCAGCAGCAGCAGCAGCAGCAGCAGCAGCAGCGCCTCGCCCATGGCCCCGCCGGTCGGCAGCCCGGCCAGCTGTCTGACCTTCGTCCCTTCGCTTACCGCCGACACCACCACTACCCTCCTTCTCATGGCTGATCATCGGTTCATCAGTGGATGGGGCGCCGGATGTCGCGGGCGGCCCCCCGGGCAAAAACTCCTCAGCTGGCCCGCCGGCTGGGCTTTGTGTGCAGTCCATGCATGTACAGCTTGGACTGCAGTGATGAAAGCGAATGGCATGTTGACCTTCATAACAAGAGGAGTTGAGCATAGGAGCAAAGATGTCCTTCTGCAGTTGTACAGTGCCCTGGTGGGACCACACCTGGAGTGTTGTGTGCCGTTTTGGTCTCCAAATTTGAGGAACGACATTCTTGCTATTGAGGGAGGGCAGCGTAGGTTCACTAGGTTAATTCCCGGGATGTCATATGCTGAGAGAATGGAGCGGCTGGGATTGTATACTCTGGTGTTTAGAAGGACGAGAGGGTATCTTATTGAGACATATAAGATTATTAATGGTTTGGACACGCTAGAGGCAGGATACGTGTTCCCGATGTTGGGGGGGGGGGGGTGTCCAGCACCAGGGACCACAGTTTAAGAATAAGGGGTAAGCCACTTGGAACGGAAACGAGGAAACTCTTATTCTCACAGAGAGTTGTGAGTCTGTGGAATTCTCTGCCTCAGAGGGCGGTGGAGTCCGGTCCTCTGGATACTTTCTCTGGATACTTTCAAGAGAGAGCTAGATAGGGCTCTTAATGATAGCGGAGTCAGAGGATATGGGGAGAAGTCTGGAACGGGGTACTGTTTGGGGATTACACAGAATGCTGGAGAAACTCAGCGGGTGCAGCAGCATCTATGGAGCGAAGGAAATAGGTAACGTTTCGGGCCGAAACCCTTCTTCAGACTGATAGGGGGTGGGGAGAAGAAAGGAAAAAAGGAAAAAGGCGGAGGAGGAGCCCGAGGGCTGGGGGAGGGGAGGAGACAACCAGATGGCTGATGAAGGGGAGGGGACAGCAAGGGCTAGCAGAATTGGGAGAATTCAATGTTCAAACCCCCAGGATGTGGACTGCCCAAGCGGAATATGAGGTGCATTTCCTCCAATTTCCGGTGTTGCTCGCTGTGGCCATGGAGGAGACCCAGGACAAAGAGGTCAGATACGGAATGGGAGGGGGAGTTGAAGTGCTGAGCCACCGGGAGTTCAGGTTGGTTATTGCGGACCGACCGGAGGTGTTCGGGGAAACGATCGCCAAGCCTCCGCTTGGTCTCACCGATGTAGATCAGCTGGCATCTAGAGCAGCGAATGCAATAGATGAGGTTGGAAGAGATGCAGGTGAACCTCTGTCGCACCTGGAACGACTGCTTGGGTCCTTGAATGGAGTGGAGGGGGGAGGTGAAGGGACAAGTGTTGCATCTCTTGCGGTTGCAAGGGAAATGACCAGGGGAGGGGGTGGTATGGGAGGGAAGGGAAGAATTGACAAGGGAGTTACGGAGGGAGCGGTCTTTGCGGACGGCAGACATGGGGGGAGATGGGAAGATGTGGCGAGTGGTCGGGTCACGTTGGAGGTGGCGAAACTGACGGAGGATCCCTTGTTGTATGTGACGGCTGGTCGGGTGAAAGGTGAGGACTAGGGGTACTCTGCCCTTGTTGTGAGTGGGGGCATGGGGAGAGAGAGCAGTGTTGCGGGGTATGGCAGAGACCCTGGTGCGAGCCTCATCTATGGTGGAGGAGGGGAACCCCCGTTCCCTGAAGAATGAGGACATTTCAGATGCCCTGGTGTGGAACGCTTCATCCTGGGTGCAGATGCGGCGTAGACGGAGGAATTGGGAGTGGGGGATGGAGTCCTTACAGGAAGCAGGGTGGGAAGAAGTGTAGTCCAGATAGCCATGGGAGTCGGTAGGTTTGTAGTGGATGTCGATAAGGAGTCTATCACCTGCGATGGAGATAGTGAGGTCAAGGAATGGTAGGGAAGTGTCGGAAATGGTCCAGGTGTATTTGAGTGCCGGATGGAAGTTGGTGGTGAAGCGGATGAAGTCAGTCAGTTGTGTGTGAGTGCAGGATGTGGCACCAAAACAATCATCGATGTAGCGGAGGTAGAGGTCGGGGATGGGGCCCTGGTACGCATTGAACAAGGATTGTTCTACGTACCCGACAAAGAGGCAGGCGTAGCTGGGGCCCATGCGTGCGCCCATAGCTACGCCTTGTATTTGGAGGAAATGGGAGGAGTCAAATGAAAAGTTATTAAGTGTAAGGACCAGCTCCGCTAGGCGGAGGAGGGTGTCAGTGGCCGGGTATAGATTGCTTCTACGGTCGAGGTAAAAACGGAGGGCTTCGAGACCATCCTGGTGGTGTATGGAGGTGTACAATGACTGGACGTCTATGGTGAAGATGAGGGGGTGAGGGCCTAGAGAGTGGAATGCGCGGAGATGACGGAGAGTGTCTGAGGTGTCTTGAACATAGGTAGGGAGGGATTTAACCAAGGGGGATAGGATGGAGTCGAGGTAGGTGGAGGCGAGTTCGGTGGGGCACGAACAGGCAGAGATAATGGGACAGTCAGGTTTGTGGATTTTGGGGAGAAGGTAAAAGCGGGCTGTGCGGGGCTGGGGAACGATGAGGTTGAAGGCTCGGTCGGGCAGGGCGTGGGAGTGGATGAAGTCGGTGATGGTGCTGGAGATGGTGGCCTGGTGCTCGTCAGTGGGGTCATGGTCCAGGGGTAAGTAGGAGGAGGTGTCAGAGAGTTGGCGCGTGGCCTCAGCTTTGTAGAGATCGACGCGCCAGACTACCACGGCACCTCCCTTGTCGGCGGGTTTGATAACCCAATCTAGGTTGTTGCGGAGTGAGTCGATGGCAGTGCGTTCAGGGGGGGGAGAGATTGGAGTGAGACAGGGGAGTGGAGAAGTTGAGGCGGTTGATGTCACGGCGGCAGTTTTGAATAAAGAGTTCAAAAGCCGGAAGGCTACGAGGGGAGGTCCATGAGGATGGGGTGCGTTGGAGACGGGAAAAGGGGTCATCAGTGGGGAGCGAGGACTCCTTCCCATGGAAGTGAGCTGTGAGGCGGAGGCGACGGTAGAAGCGTTCCAAGTCATGGAGGGCACGGAACTCATTGAGATGGGGACGGAGGGGGACAAAGGTAAGACCTCTGCTGAGGACAGACCGTTCGATGTCGGAGAGGGGGAGGTCGGGGGGGATGGTGAACACCCGGCAGGGATGGGGGTTGGGGCGGGAGGAAGGCAGGTGGGTGGAATGGGGACGAGGCGATGTGTGGTGGGGGGGGTGGTGGGTGGTCAGGGGGTGGGGGGGTGAGAGGGCTGTGGTGTGGGTGTGGAAGAGAAGTGGTCCCATAGTTGGAGAGGGATGGGGAAGAATCAGTGGAACTAACACTGAGATAACCAGGGATAGGCAGACTAGCGCTAGGACCCAGTGGAGTCAAACCCCGGAGAGTGGGAGTGAGCAGGGTGGAGGCTTCAGGCTCAGTACAAAGTCCAGTTTGCAGGTGAGGCGACGGCTGCGGGCTGCTGGAGGGAGGTGCAATGGCGAGGGTCGGCGGACCCGACGGTAGGAGTCCTCGGGCAGTGGAGTCAGGGTCGGGGGGGCTGGGGGGCGTTGCAGTGGCGAGGGTCGGCGGACCCGATGGTCGGGGTCCGTGGGCAGTGGAGTCGGGGTCGGTGGGGCTGGAGGGCGTTGCAGTGGCGAGGGTCGGCGGACCCGATGGTCGGGGTCCTCGGGCAGTGGAGTCGGTGGGGCTGGAGGGCGTTGCAGTGGCGAGGGTTGGCGGATCCGATGGTCGGGGTCCGTGGGCAGTAGAGTCGGGGTCCACGGGCGATGCTTGGGAGGTCCCGGTACGCGAATGGTCGGTGGGGCGGCGCGGTTCGACTAGCCCGGTGAGGTGACGGTGTGAGTAGGGTGCGGTGCGGCGGCCATGTTCGGGGAGCCCCGGTCCGGCGGCGATGCTGGATGGGCCCGGTCCGGCGGCGATGTTGGGAGGACCGGGTGCGGCTGTGATGTTCGGCGGGCCCAGTGCGACGGCGATGTCGGATGCGCCCGGTGCGGCGATGATGTTAGGAGGTCCCGGGGGGCGGCGAGGTTCGGAGGAATCGGCGAGGGGAAGGAAGTCTGAGTTACCGTAGAAGCGGCGAGGCTGGGCGTCATCGGTAGGCAGGTGAAGGTCGGCGGCAGCATCGACGTGGAGGTCGGTGGAGGCGGCGTCCTGGTGAGTACTGGAGGCGCTCCCCGTGGACAAGATGGCGTCCTGGTGAGTGCTGGAGGCGCTCCCCGTGGACAAGATGGCGTCGCGGGACCGGGGCAGGCGCTGCGGGCCGGAGTTGGGGCCCGGAGCCTGCGGGCGGTCGAGTCGCGGAGAGTCGGCGGCGGGAGCGGCCTGGAGGCGGGCTAATTTAAGGTCCTTGGTGGAGTTGAGGTGGGTCAGGAATCTTTTATTGAAGAGGTGGAACTTCCGGCGGATAAAGTATAGTTGAGGACCGTTGCAGGTCTGGGTGAGTGAGGCCCGAAGTTCCGGCAGGGTCAATGCGAGGTCCTGCTGGTGTCGGCGCATCGCAGTCAGAGTGGATCTCAGTGCCCGGGTGGAGAATTGTTGGGTATGCCGGTAGATAGCCAGTCGGTACCGATAGTCCGGCTGAGGTCCGAACTGGGAAGTAGGGAACTGGAGCTGGAAGCCATGAGGTATGAGATGGAGGCGCAGGCGTGCCCCGAGGAAGCAGATGTGGCTGTGGTATCGAGTTTGGGTAAGGATGTGGTCGTAGAGTTGGAGGGCAGGGGGGATCACAGAGATGGGGCAGTTAGAGAGTTGGTTGTGGAACAGTCTCCGGAGAGAGGAGGAGAACTTCTTCAAAGTAGGCATACCTTGACGAGATTTCGCAGTGGAGTAGACAAAGTGTTAAAGAAGGAACTGCAGATGCTGGAAAATCGAAGGTACACAAAAATGCTGGAGAAACTCAGCGGGTGCAGCAGCATCTATGGAGCGAAGGAAATAGGTAACGTTTCGGGCCGAAACCCTTCTTCAGACTGATAGGGGGTGGGGAGAAGAAAGGACAAAAAAGGAAAAAGGCGGAGGAGGAGCCCGAGGGCTGGGGGAGGGGAGGAGACAACCAGATGGCTGATGAAGGGGAGGGGACAGCAAGGGCTAGCAGAATTGGAAGAATTCAATGTTCAAACCACCCAGGATGTAAACTGCCCAAGCGGAATATGAGGTGCATTTCCTCCAATTTACGGTGTTGCTCGCTGTGGCCATGGAGGAGACCCAGGACAGAGAGGGCAGATACGGAATGGGAGGGGGAGTTGAAGTGCTGAGCCACCGGGAGTTCAGGTTGGTTATTGCGGACCGACCGGAGGTGTTCGGCGAAACGATCGCCAAGCCTCCGCTTGGTCTCACCGATGTAGATCAGCTGGCATCTACAGCAGCGAATGCAATAGATGAGGTTGGAGGAGATGCAGGTGAACCTCTGTCGCACCTGGAACGACTGCTTGGGTCCTTGAATGGAGTGGAGGGGGGAGGTGAAGGGACAAGTGTTGCATCTCTTGCGGTTGCAAGGGAAAGTACCAGGGGAGGGGATGGTATGGGAGGGAAGGGAAGAATTGACAAGGGAGTTACGGAGGGAGCGGTCTTTGCGGAAGGCAGACATGGGGGGAGATGGGAAGATGTGGCGAGTGGTGGGGTCACGTTGGAGGTGGCGAAACTGACGGAGGATCACTTGTTGTATGTGACGGCTGGTGGGGTGAAAGGTGAGAACTAGGGGGACTCTGCCCTTGTTGTGAGTGGGGGGATGGGGAGAGAGAGCAGTATTGCGGGGTATGGCAGAGACCCTGGTGCGAGCCTCATCTATGCTGGAGGAGGGGAACCCCCGTTCCCTGAAGAATGACGACATTTCAGATGCCCTGGTGTGGAACGCCTCATCCTGGGAGCAGATGCGGCATAGACGGAGGAATTGGGAGTGGGGGATGGAGTCCTTACAGGAAGCAGGGTGGGAAGAAGTGTAGTCCAGATAGCCATGGGAGTCGGTAGGTTTGTAGTGGATGTCGGTAAGGAGTCTATCACCTGCGATGGAGATAGTGAGGTCAAGGAATGGTAGGGAAGTGTCGGAAATGGTTCAGGTGTATTTGAGTGCCGGATGGAAGTTGGTGGTGAAGCGGATGAGGTCAGTCAGTTGTGTGTGGGTGCAGGATGTGGCACCAAAACAATCATCGATGTAGCGGAGGTAGAGGTCGGGGATGGGGCCCTGGTACGCATTGAACAAGGATTGTTCTACGTACCCGACAAAGAGGCAGGCGTAGCTGGGGCCCATGCGTGTGCCCATAGCTACGCCTTGTATTTGGAGGAAATGGGAGGAGTCAAATGAAAAGTTATTAAGTGTAAGGACCAGCTCCGCTAGGCGGAGGAGGGTGTCAGTGGCCGGGTATAGATTGCTTCTACGGTCGAGGAAAAAACGGAGGGCTTCGAGACCATCCTGGTGGGGGATGGAGGTGTACAATGACTGGACGTCCATGGTGAAGATGAGGGGGTGAGGGCCTAGAGAGTGGAATGCGCGGAGATGGCGGAGAGTGTCTGAGGTGTCTTGAACATAGGTAGGGAGGGATTTAACCAAGGGGGATAGGATGGAGTCGAGGTAGGTGGAGATGAGTTCGGTGGGGCACGAACAGGCAGAGACAATGGGTCTACCGGGACAGTCATGTTTGTGGATTTTGGGGAGAAGGTAAAAGCGGGCTGTGCGGGGCTGGGGAACGATGAGGTTGAAGGCTCGGTCGGGCAGGGCGTGGGAGTGGATGAAGTCGGTGTGGTGCTGGAGATGGTGGCCTGGTGCTCGTCAGTGGGGTCATGGTCCAGGGGTAAGTAGGAGGAGGTGTCCGAGAGTTGGCGCGTGGCCTCAGCTTTGTAGAGATCGACGCGCCAGACTACCACGGCACCTCCCTTGTCGGCGGGTTTGATAACCCAATCTAGGTTGTTGCGGAGTGAGTCGATGGCAGTGCGTTCAGGGGGGGAGAGATTGGAGTGAGACAGGGGAGTGGAGAAGTTGAGGCGGTTGATGTCACGTCGGCAGTTTTGAATAAAGAATTCTAAAGCCGGAAGGCTACGAGGGGGGTTCCATGAGGATGGGGTGCGTTGGAGACGGGAAAAGGGGTCATCAGTGGGGAGCGAGGACTCCTTCTCATGGAAGTGAGCTGTGAGGCGGAGGCGACGGTAGAAGCGTTCCAAGTCCTCCTCCAGCACTTATTGTCTAGTGTCCATTGTCACTCATAACTATTGCTCAAATGAGAAGAGCACAGTGAGACAATCTCGTAGAGTGTCGCAGGTTTTCACAAACATTCACAGAACTTCATAGAACTTACAGCTTATACTGAAAACTCTCCTTGAGAACCCACATTTTGCACGCATTCACAGTACTTACTGTTTGTGCTGCTCGCGTCGTATTGGTTACATGCGGATTTGATAACTTTGAAATGATACACATAACAATTAAACACTTTTGCTTTAAAACTCTCTTAATATGTAAGACTTTGGGTTAAATATATTACAAACTTGCCCAAGTTTTTATAACTTCAATAATTTGCGACGTCATCTTTACATCCAAGATCTCCCGGGGTGTGTGTTCTCCGGAGCGGGTATTCGATGGGACACTTCCCTGAAATTACCAAGGACGTGGTTTTAATCATAGTTCACTACTGGGCCATTGAGCACAGGTTTTTTCCCAACTATCTTGTCTGTCCCTCTCAGAAACCCAATGTTCGAACTCGTCCGTACATCACCTTCTCAAAGGATTGTCTTTAGATTGTTGAAGAAGGAACTGCAGATGCTGGAAAATCGAAGGTAGGCAAAAATGCTGGAGACACTCAGCGGGTGTGGCAGCATCTATGGAGCCAAGGAAATAGGCAACGTTACGGTCGAAACCCTTCTTCAGACTGATAAAGAGGTTCGGCCCGAAACGTTGCCTATTTCCTACGCTCCATGGATGGTGCCGCACCCGCTGAGTTTTTCCAGCATTTTTGTCTTTAGATTATTGATTCGCTGTGGATCATGCAAACTCGGTCATGTGTGCCATCCCTTATTTGGCCATCCTCGTTTTTTTTAAATGAAAACCACGATCACTGGCTAAATCATCGGCGGAAATGAGTCGGAGAGTCAAGCGGATATTTGGTAAATGTGTCGTTTGGATGCTCTGTGAATTTGCTGGTTCCCCAGCCTTGGTGTTCCTCTGATCGCTCACACTGAAAAATGATAATTAATGCGAAATTAACCTTGGAGTCAAGGAAAGAAGTTTGTCGACGGCACAGGAACTGCCTGAGTCGGGTACCCACCGAGCAGTGTTGGAACTATTTAATTTACTTTACCTGGGGATATACACTGGTTTGGACAACGCTAGATACAACTAGAGTGAAAACATGGGATGAATATCATCCAACTAAATGCCCCGTTTTTGCAACGAAGCTACTGTTGGAGACTGTGCGGGTACATCGGAGAAGAGTATCGCAGCTATTAGAGCGTCTGCCTCATGACGCTATAGGCCCTGGTTCAGTCCTAACCCCGCCTGCTGGATTGTGCACTTTGCGCTTTCTCTCTGTGACCACATAGGTTTAGCCCGGAAGTTTCCGTTACCTCCCGCCTTCCAATGACAAGCAATGTGGACGTTGTACTCTGTGAATTCCCCCGATTATGCCGCTTAATTTCGATTGTGGGGAAGGGCACTGGGATTAATCCAATGTGTGCAGAATATAATCAATGTCAGATTAGTGTAAATAGATGGTTGATGCTTGGCGCGGTCACAATGGCGGCCGAAACTGTTTGCGTAATGCAATTCAACAGGTCTGATTCCAATATTTGATTATGATGCTTTAAGTGCTCCAGTTTTTCATCATTTTTCAATGTTTAATAAATTTTATCAGTCGAGCAAGGGGATATGTTAACACAGTCAACAATTGCTTTCGAAACATCGTCTGTGATTGAAGCATAAATCCTATTTCCGATACAAAAGTAGGAAGGGAAAGAGCACAATGTCCAAAATAACGCAAACCTCTACTTATTACATACAATGAAAATATCGACAATAATAGTATGAAATGTCCTGAGATAGATAACAACAATATCACAACAACAACAAACAACAATAACAACAATAACAACAATTTCCTTCGATTCTCCATTTCAGGATCACTGTAGTCATTCGCATTTTTCTGGTTGCGGAATCTCCTGCGGGCTCTGGTGGCCACCACAATGTGTCTAACTGTTAAAGCATTGGGCAGCAAAATCAATACAAACGGGACACCGGGGGTGAGAAGATAATGAAGAAACTCAATCGTTGTCCAGGTCAGTGAAACCATAGCACGTACTTCCATGTAACAAAACCAGGGAATATTCGCTATTCTGTACGAAGCTGTGTACATTAAATATCAGAAAACATTCTTTACACAGCTCAGTGCAATCACCGTGCCATGAACCACAGTCGCTGTTTTCTCGGTGCAATATCTATGCTTCAGCTTTTGGCTACAGATGGCAACAAATCGGTCAAAGGTGAAGGAGACAGTGCACCACACGGTACAGTCGGTCACTGCATAAAGCAGGACGGCGTGGATATTGCACAGGCGGATGAACCTCACAAATATTATATAATGAGCAATCGGAATCTCTCAATATCACATCAAAGATAATGACCAGTAGATCCGCCGCTGCCATTGCCACCAGATAGCGGGTCACTCAGCTGGAGAGACCACACTTTCCTCGACACAAGACCACAATTGTCATCAGGTTTCACTGTGATGCAAAAAACAAAGATCATATTTCAAGAGGAAGGTGATTGCAAACTCCGCATTATGTGGGTTACATGAGTTAAACGCCGTGAAGATACAGATCCAGAGGGATCTGTATCTTTGTCTGTACTGACTGAACTTTGTGTTTCAATCACAGTGGTCTCTTCCAACTCACTTTCAGATAAGGATTCAGGGATTAGGACTCCGTGCTCAGTTTTCGGTTCATCTTTGGCTGGAATCATTTGATCAACATGAACACTTTTGATCCTATCTCCAACTTCAACTAAGTACCTTTTGTTCCACACTTCCACAATTTCCCCAACATCCCATTTTTCTCGACTGGGTTGGTTGGGAGGACTGAGAACACGAACCTGCTCATCTGGCTTGAAGTACCCCTTCTTTGTGTGGGAGTCAAAATGGCGTTTTTTACTTAACTGTTTTTGCTCAACTCTCAAGGCCAAATTGGGTTGAACTAGACTTAGGCGTATTCTTAGCCTTCTCTTCATCAACAGTTCTGCAGGTGAGTAACCTGTTGTTGTGTGTGGTGTGGTTCTGTACCAGCAAGAAACTAGCCAAACGATCTTTCATGCTGAGCTTTGAACTGCCCTGCAAAACCTGTTTCTCGAAAGCATCTTTGACAATTCTAACAGACCTTTCCGCCGCCCCGTTGGAGGCTGGGTGGTAGGGGGGAACTGTGTGTTGTTTCCGCTGCATGAACTCTTTAAACCGCTCAGAACGCAACTGAGGCCCGTTATCGGAAACAAGTTCTTCTGGTAAACCATGGCATGCAAAAATGCATCTCAACTCATCTATGGTACACTCAGTAGCAGTGCTTGATCCCATATGCTTAACCTCAATCCATTTGGAATGGTTATCTACTAGTACCAGAAAGTGATCATTACCCTTTTTACAAAAATCTATATGAACTCTCGGGAAAGGGTTAAAGTGGTGATTTGGTGGTTTACTCCGGCAATTTGGCCGGCGCTACATTTGCTCACCAGTGACTCGATGGCACTTTCAATACCAGGCCAATGCACAAAACTTCTGGCTATTGACTTCATGCTTACAATGCCTGGATGTTCGGCATGAAGTTCGTTCCTAATTTTGTTTATCAAAGACTCTGGTACAACCATTCTGTAACCCCACTTAATGCACCCCTGCTCACGTGATAATTCATGGCGTCGATTATGGAAAGGCTTCAGCTCTGAGTTCAGAACTGAGTTCAGTCCACTATCGATTTCAGTCCATCCGTTCAATGTCTGTTCATAGACCCACTTCAGCACATTGTCTTTCTTTGTTTCTGCTGGAATTTCAGTTGCAGTCACTGGAATGTCTTCATCTACAACTTACAGTGTGTAGATTGAGTTCTCACTTCCCACGTCAGAGGTCTCATGGGCAACCGGGACAACGCAGCTGCAACTGCGTTGCACTTGGAGCTTCTGTACTCAACCTTGTAGTCATACTGGGACAGCAAAATTGCCCCGCGCTGCATCCTTGAGATCACTGCACCTACACCATAACTTGAAGCATCACAAGCAAGCTTGATCTCACGTGTCGTATCGTAGTGAACAAGAAGTTTGTCACTTGTCAAGTTCTCCTTGCAGATGTCATATGCACGTTGCTGTTCATTTGCCCACGTCCATTTCACTTCTTTTTGTAGCAAATAATATAGTGGCTTTAGCACAGTTACTGAATCAGGAGGGAATCGTGCATAGAACTGCTCCATCCCAAGGAATGATCGAAGCTCTGACACATTGTTGGGTTTTGGAGCATTTACTATTGCTTCAACTTTCGCCTTCACAGAACGAAGTCCGTTGGCATCTACTTTGATTCCAAGGTAGACCACCTCTGACTGCGCAAATGCACATTTACTTTGTCGCAATTTGACATTGTGCCAGTTCAGTCGTGTGAGAACTTGCTCAATGATTTCCAGATGTTTTACCATGCCCTCTGTGAATACCCGCAGTTCATCCTGGTTGCACGCACAGTGCGGAATGCCTTGTAACATTTTGTCCATGACAGACTGGAAATGTTTTGGGGAAGATTTCACACCATAAGGCAGCTTTGTATATGAATATACTCCCTTATGTGTGTTGATAGTCAAGTGCTGCTGACTTTCCTTATCGACATTGAGTTGGGCGTAGGCGTGAGACAAATTCAGTTTAGTGAAGACTCTTGCTCCGCTAAGTTCTGCGTACAGATCTTGCGAGGTTGGTAACGGATATTGTTTGTCATCAACGGCTTGGTTCATTGTGACTTTGTAGTCACCACATAGTCGAACAGTTTTGTCGGCCTTGGGTACGGCCACAATTGGCGTTGCCCAGTTACTCTGGTCTGTCTTCATGAGTACTCCATTCCGCTCTAACCTGTCGAGTTCTTCGTCCACTTGTTGCTTTAGTGCATATGGTACAGGTCTTGGTCGACAATAAAATAGGTTTCACATCATCCCTAAGTCGAATGTGTGCAGAGTACCCTGTTATTCACCTGTAACTGTCAGCAAAAATGTTTGCATATATGCTTATCACGTTTTCAGGACGTGATTTGGACAAATCGACGCTGCAAATGTTTTTCCAGTCTAACTCTATTCTACTCAGCAAATCCTTTCCAAGGAGGGTAGGTTTATTTCTTAAGCTGGCCACTATGATGGGCAGCGTTATTGACTGATCATTAAGCTGAACTTTACAGTTCATTTGTCCACATGTGTCGAAAACTTCGCCCGAGTAGGTTCTCAGCATGACCTTACTCTCAAACAATGGTGTCTGTGGGAACAGTGTTTCGTACAGGTCATTACTCATGACCGAACAATCTGCTACCGTGTCAATACACATATGCCTTAACTGTTCATTCATCAATAGTTTAGTACGAAAGTCCTTGCATTGGCTGGTTGTAGGCTTATGGATTTTTGTTGCATAAATGGTATACACCCCAAATTCATTTCTATCTGAGTTAATCTCCAAGTTGTGAACTCCTTTCTGGTGTTGTCGCTTGATTCCCGCAGATTGTTGTTTTCCTGTTTTAAGCTTGGCACGACATGCTGATGCGATATGACCTTTCTTCTGGCAGTTATAGCACTTGACCATTTTGAACTGACAAAATTGGGATGAGTGATTCCCGTTGCAACGATAACAACTGGCTGAACTTGGCTCCCCGCCATAATTTGCTTTTGGTTTAGCACCTCCTGCTTTGGCCAAAGGCACTGCCTTGTGACTGTAAACCACCACTGCAGTTGGTGGTGGACGAAACTCGACAGCATTCTTTGATGCCATTTCCATTGTTGCCAATCTTGCATGCTTTCTCGAATGTAAGATCTGGAGTGTTCATCAGTTTGGACTGAATTCGTTCATCCACTAGACTACAAACAAATATGTCGCGTAGTGCGCATCTGAGAAAGACTCCAAAGTTACAGTGTAAAGATAAGTTTTTCAAGGCAACAATGTACTCACGAGATTCACGAGTGTTCCGTACACTTCAGGACCGATCTCCGTGAGCAGAATCGCTTTCATGCGTTTGCAATCGGGCTAATTTGTTTCAGTCACTATCTCTCCTTCACCACCAACCTCCAGTTTGTTGTTTGCCGTGAAACACATGTTTGCTCTCTCCATATAGGATCTGAACGGCTCTCGACTCTTGTCAAAAGCGCCAAGGTTACCGATGTAGACCGTGGACGCTGACAACGTGTCGTTCTCTTTTTTTTTAAGTCCGTTCAATAATCCCGATTTCCTGTCTGTTCTGGTGTAACAATTCACCTAAAACATAGCTGAACAAAGACTATTCTTCAGAACTGGACAAAAAAAAATCTTATACAATCCCAATGACGGCATCTTGCCACGTAGACACAACATAGAGATAGCCTGACAAATTCTGGACCATTTGTCCAGCTGCTGTTTTAAACTACAGTCCCCTGCATAGAAGGATCTGTGGCCCTTCGAGTCCAGCTCGCGACACAACTCCGTATTAACTGTTTTAAATCTTAAACAATACTGCGTGTTGCAAAACAGTCCTGCATTGTATTTAAAGGATGAGTTCACAAATTCTATCAAATCCTCGTCGCCAATTTTGTTATATTCCGAACGGCAGAATGAATAACAACTCACACGCAGGCTGCCTGGATCACGAGAGAGAGGTTTATTATCCAACGTTCCCTGCTTATAGACAACACCAACTCATTAGCATATATATGAATATGCATGAATACATTTCAATAGCGTATGGCATTTAATTTGTACTAGACTAAGTGGGACCCGTTGGGTCCCAGCATCACACGGGAGGGCTGGTCACCCAACGCAATATTCTACCTCTCCACCAATTCCAATATTGCTGGCCTGTGGGGGGGGGGGCTTTCTGTTGCGCTAGTATGGGTGTTGAGGGCCGAAGGGACTGCTTTCCAGAGGGCTACTATGGACCAAATGGATTCTTGGGTTGGCAGCACAGTTACTGAGGCCAGGCAGCTCAGTCACTGAGGCCTGGCAGAACAGTCACTCGGACCTGGCAGACTGGCAGCTGAGAAACTGCCGGAAATTCCGCCCAAAACAGGTGACAGACTCTGTGAGAGAGAAGGGGGAGAGGATGGACTGAATGGATAATTGGGCTGGCACTTGAGTCACTTACAACTGGTGGGCTGGCAGTTCACTTACTCATGGCTGATGGGCTGGCAGTGCAGTCACTGACAGCTGATGGGCTGGCAGTTCACTTACCCACGGCTGGTGGGCTGGCAGTGCAGTCACTCACGGCTGGTGGGCTGGCAGTTAAGTCACTCAGAGCTGATGGGCTGGCAGTATCCTTAAAAAAATCGCAAACCGTACGTAGGTTTGAATTATATTTTACTCAGATGCAAGCCAAGGAATGGCATGATTGTTAGCTGTTAATTCGACATAATCAACCTCAGCAAATCGACAATATCTTATTGAAATGGAGTGGGTGTTTAAGCTGTCAGGACATTTTATTATTTGCCAAAATATACATCTCAATACCATAATGATAGAAAACTTACTTTTCCATACACCACTCGTAAGTCTGGAGATTTTTTAATGATACATTTAGCTTCAGAAGCGTTTACCTTTTGCATGTAAAGTCCCACTTCAGAACCGTGGGCGATTTCAATATTTTACAGCCAGATTTATCACTTCTGAAACTTTTTAAATACCAAAGGAATCAAGAAAAACACAAATAATGCAGTGAGCAAAAGCGATAATTCCCAATATTTTCAATCTCCATATCTGCACGGCCAATGTTCGCCCTGTACTTTAGCTGTTGTTGTACCTTCAGCTCTCGCTTCTCTTTACCTTCATTTCTCTTCATTTTTGGAATTCTGAAGTAGGATAGATGTCTCTCACGGTTACCCTGACTTCCACTATTATTTACAGCGCAAAAATTCACCATTTTGGCGGTTTTTAACAGGTAGAAAAGTACGCGTTTCATGTATTAACAACATATACCGGAAGCTGCGATGTCCCCCAGATGGATTGAGCGGTTCCGGTTGTCAAACCCTTTCACCCGGAGACCTTACGTGCAACCCGCTCTACATACACAGAAACTCTCAGACACACACTCACACTCACACGCAGGCTCACTCACACACAGACACACACACAGACACACACACACACAGACACACACACACACACAGACACACACACAGACACACTCACACACACACACGCAGAGTCACTCACACACAACCAATACAAAAATGCCAAGTAACTTCAGAACGTGGTGAACATACAGTGTGTAAACCGAATGATTCAAACGTTTAAAGCCTCCTGTCGAGGCTGCTGTTGAAGCAAAAACGTGCTTTCAATAACGTCCAACAAACACACTCACCATTAACAGAGCAGTAAGTAAGTAAGTAAGTATTTTTTATTTATATAGCACTTTTAATTCAAATCACGTTGAAGCCAAAGTGCTTTACAGAGAAGAAATTAGATTTCCATACATCCATATAAAGTAAGAAAAGATAAAAGACAAAGTTCACTATAGGATTCAACATGAAACGTCCCCCCACAGCAGAATCCACTGTGAGGGAAGGCACCAAAAAGTCCAGTTCTCCTCATAGTCCACCCGAGGTCGGCGCTTATTTGTGGCCGACGCAGCCAGTCCTATGTTTTCAGGCCCTCTTGCCGGGAAGCTGGAACTCCGGCGTCGGGTGAACACTCCTCAGCGGTTTGGAATGTCTGAAGCGGCCGCTCCCTCCCCGGAGACTGCGGCACCCGAAATCCTCAGGCCGCGCCGGTAGGAGCTCCGAATCTGGCGATCTCGGATCCCAGGCTCCGCGGTGTTTTAAATCCAGCGCCGCCCGCCCGCGGCTGGACGCCTTCAGCCACAGCTCCGCGATGTTGGAGTCGGCGGTCACCGCACTCCGGAGCTTACCGCACGGCGACCCGGTAGGACTGGGATTACCGTGTCGGTGTCCCAGGGCTGTGCCGCCGCCGAAGCTGTGGTCCAGGCAAGAAACGCCGCTCCAGTTCGATGGTAGGCCGCACGGAGAGGACGAAGATGCATCTCCGACCAGGTAGGACTGGGATTAATACAGTTTCCCCCTCCCCCCCCACCCCCCATATAAAAAGGTTAGACCTCCAAAATAAAAGTTTTAGACATTAAATAGGGTGAAAAGACGGACTGCAGGCAGGCTACCATACACAAATGGCGCCCACTCCTGCACATCCGCCATTTTAGCGTAAGAGTAAGCTCTCTTGAATTATTGAATTATTGACGTCTTCACTCTGTGCCTTCTGCAGTCAGCGCCATCTTGCCACGAGCCGGAAATGACGCACTCAGCGCCGTCTTGCAGCTAACCGGAAATGACGTCATCGGGGCCATATTTCCACTAAGCGGAAGTCACGGAATGAGCGCCAATTTTGCAAATAAACACAGTCCTTATCCAATAAAATGTTTATTCACGCTTTATCCATGCGAAAACTGTTGAAAGCCCTTTAAAACCAAGTCAATTGGGCAAACACTTTGCAAGCCAACAAAACAAATTTTCTGAAAGTCCTTTAAAAGCCAAGTCAATTGGGCAAACACTTTGCAAGCCAACACAACATATTTTCTGGAAGCCCTTTAAAAGCAAAGCCAATTGGTCAAACACTTTGCAAGCCAACAAAACACATTTTCTGAAAGCCCTCTAAAAGCCAAGCCAATTGATCAAACACTTTGCAAGCCAACAAAACACATTTTCTGAAAGCCCTTTAAAAGCCAAGCCAATTGGGCAATCACTTTGCAAGTAACAAACACATTTTCTGAAAACCACATCGAGGGGACTCACCGTGGAGTAGACGTTCGTTCTGTGTTATTCGCAGCTCAGAGAGCCGCGACCCTCTCGCTTCCTCGGCCTCGCAGAGACTGAGTGAGGCACTACACTTTCGGGTTTTATAGTCCCTCCCCCCTGCCGCCAGCGGCGGCAGCAGAGAGATTGGCGATTTTTAAAAAATCATTAATATCTCTCGGATTTTTCATCGATGGGAAAAATCCTCCGGTCCAATCCGGCGGAGCGGGGCTCTGAGCGAGGTGGCCAAAAATTACGGCCGTCAGTGGCTGCCTTCTCTCAGAAATCACGAAACAAAAAGTCGAAAGCGGTCAATATCTTAATTTTATTAATATAGATATTTGTATATTTGTGATTATTTTGGGAAGTCATGCCACGTCCTTCTCAATGATATGTTCGACCCTGCGGAGTACTGTAGAGCGGGGAGATCGAGGAGTTCACGTCATATATCTCAGAATTTGGAGTCGCGGGTCGTTAAGATTGTAATGAAGATTTTGGCACAATGTCTTTCACTAGTTACTACATTAAGTGCAGATGATGGGACGTTATATTACAGTTTACAAGACGTTTGTGAGGCCGCGCTTGCTTGCAGTTCACATGCCGGCCACTGGATGTCCCCATCATTGAAAACTTCGATATTGCATAACACCCAGGAATTATTCTCCAGGAATAGATCAGTGCATCATAGTTCAGAGGTCTGAAACAGAACTTCGGACAACTCGCTTCGGTTAATAATAAATTAAGTATTTTCTTTAAATAAAATGTTCTTTTTAACGAACGTACGTGTATTCCAAATGATACACAGACGTGGACAGTCCTTCAAACACAATGAGTGTGACTATCTACATAATCTCAGAGAATCTTACAGTCACACAACAACGATGCTATTTATAGAGTTATAGTCAAATCACGAAGCAAGATATTGCGGAAACAGCAGTCCACGTCACGCAAAATGCCCAACCAATCTAGCCCAACTTGCCCACGATTGCTCCATAGCCTTCCAACCACTTCTATCCATATACTCGTTGAAATGTCTCTAATACATTATAATCGAGGCCTTCTCTTCAGCTTCTTCTTGCAGCCATTCCACCTCACCAGAATTGCCTTTTTAAAAAGAGTTGCCTCTCAGTATCTTATGAATCTATCCACTCTGGCGTCTTCCAGCTTTAGACTCCACAGGCTTGGAAAAACGACAGGAACCGTCTACTGTTTCCATGCCCCTGATGATGAAATATACCTCTGTAATGTCACCCATCAAACTCCTACTGTCCGGTGAAAACGTTCCAACCTGTCCATGCTCTCCTTAAATCTCAAACCCTTCCGCCCCGGTAACAGTTTTATGATTCTTACCTGCGCCGTTTTGAATTTCATGTATTCATTCCAATCGCTGGAAGACCAGAACTGCGCATTGTAATCCAGGTTTGGTCTCAAAAATGATTTGTTTAGTTCGCGGAACCACCTGGAATAACAATTCACTAAGTAACGCCCCTTTAACCGACCGGGTAATTCACCTCCACCATCGTGTTGGTGGTCCACATAGTACCCAAAGTCAACGCCAATGTGGCTCTGGACAATTATACTCCGTTGTGTACTCTCTGTAAGCTCTAGACCCTGATGCCCTGCCCATCATCTGCGGTGACTTCAATCAATCGTACTTTAGGAATGCATTGGAAACTAAATTCAGAATTTCCCTTGCCTCACAATGGGCGTCATCATTCTGGGCTACACCATTATCTAGTATGTCCACGGTTCTAGCACAACAACCATGCTCTCAAAGCCAGGAAGACCAAGGATCTAATTCAGGACTTCGGAGCACGAAGGATGAGGTCCCACAAACCAGTCTAGATCGACTGGACGATGGCGGAGAGAGGCGAAAGAGGCAAATTCCTGTGCGTGGAAGACTTTGAAGATCTTTCCTGGGCCCAGAACATTGCAATTATAAGAGCTCTACTCCCTGAAAAGATTGCGGACATTCGGTATGTCGTCGAGTATTCTCTTGAACCTCCATAGGTGTACAGTAGAGAGCATTTTGTCTGGTTGCACCACGACCTGGGTCGGCAACCTGAATGCCAGGAGCGAAGGAGACTGCATTCGGATTAACACTACCCAGTCCATCACGTTACTGACGTCCCCATCATCGAGGGATCTACAACAGTCGCTGCCTCAAACATTGCATCAATGGTCGACAGAGTACAATTTGGGCTCCGACATTTATTCACATCAACCCCAACCCAATTATTCTGTAAACGGCAAACGAGCAGGAAACTGAAAGAAACGGCTCAGAGTACGAATCCGCACAAACGCTGAGATGTTGAGGTCCCCGTTTGTGGATTGTGTTGAGCAGAACTTCCTTCAAGTCAGCTCATTCCCGCCCATTGTAATTCATACTGAATCAGTTTGGTGTCCGGTAACTTTACTTGTTGGTTTCTGACATTGTTACTGAACCTACTAGTCCGTGATGCCGAAGATTTACCTTCCATCACTGGGGCAGTTGCCCTGTGAACGTACACTCCAAGAATGCATCTTAATGTTTTTAGGAGATATCGCATGCAAACGGTCTCTTTGGCACACCGAGTCCGCGCCGACCAGCGAACGCCGTACACTCGCACTATCCGACACACTAGGCACAACCTGTACGTCTTCGGAGTGTGGGGGGGGGGGGGGGACCGCAGCACCCGGAGATAACCCCAAGCGGCGCCTGGGAGAACGTGTGAGCTCCGTACCGACAGCACATCATAGTCAGAATCGAACCCAGGTCTCTGGCGTTGCGAAGCTGCAACTCTACCGCTGCGCCACCTGGCCACCCGCTGTTCAAACGTGATGAAGTTGCTGCCCCTCCAACCGTGTTCGGCATCGAGTTCCATTCTACGCCACATCTTGTGTGTAAAATTGTCCTCATTTCAATGAATCATCTAATTATCCGCATATTTTGTCTCCCTTTCGACGAACGGTATTTCCCGCGCACACGCTACACAGAAAATCTGAGATATCAATATTGTATGCAGTGCTGAAAATACGTAGAGTAGGTGGGGCAGTTACAGAATCTGACACCTTGTCCACTTAGGCACATTTTGGGTGTACTGGTGTGACACAGACACATCGTATACAAGGGCGGCACAGTGACACCGCTGATATAGCTGCTGCCTCACAGCGCACGAGACCGGGCATTAATCCTGACCTCGGGTGCTGTCTCTGGGCAGTTTGGGCATTAGCTCTGTGACCGCGCGGGTTTCTTCAGGGTGTTGTGGTTTCCTTCCCACATCACAAAAATATGCGAGTTTGCAGATTAATTGGACTCTGTGAAATTAGTCCGATTGTGCAGTGAGTGAGTGAATGCGAACGTGGTTAATGTGGCTGGCGTAACCGGATGAACATTCATCGTCCCCGTAGAATCTGTAGGACTGTGTCCAAGCTGCATCTGTAAACTAAACTAAACTAATAAAAGATAATGCAATAACACAATGCCAGCATCACAGGGTGTGCTCACGGGGACAGATTACGGAGGGATGCATCACAAAGGGAACGAACGCATCCGGCACATCTTACAAAGTCCGATCATTCAAATGAGACATAAATACACCGGAGAATCTTGGTCTCTCGCCGATTCTCCAATAACTGCTGACTGATTAGTAACAAACTCCAAACAAGAGAAAACGTGAGTATTTACAATGTATTTCCCAAATCTGCTTCCACTTCCAACCATTGTTGGATGTTGCCAGGACTATAGAGTCTCGGCTACAAGGAGAGATTGGATAGGCTGGGTCTCTATTCCTTGGAGCGCAGGAGGATGAGGGGTGATCTTAAAGAGGTGTACAAAATCATGATGGGAATAGTTCGGGTATACGACCAGCGTCTCTTAAACCGAGAGTAGGCGAATCGAGGACCAGAGGACATAGGTTTAATAGGTTTCTGAGGGGTAACTGTTTCACACACAGGGTGGTGGGTGCATGCAACAGGCTACCAGAGTAGGTAGTTGAGGCTGGGTGTATCCCAACATTTAAGAAATACATGGACGGGTACATGGATAGATGAGGTTTGAAGGATATGGACCAAACGTAGGCAGGTGGGACTAGTGTAGCTGGGATATGTTGGCCGGTGTGGGCAAGTTCGGCCGAATCGTCTGTTTCCTCGCTGTAGCACTCTATTGTTAAATGATTCTACGATTCACTTTCGAATCGCGGCATAAAACTTCACCTAAATTTGCAAGCACCAAGGTCAATCGAACCACGGTTTCTGGTGGGACCTTCTGCAAATCTAAGAACGAATCTAGTGAGGAACTGGTTGAGTTCAACAGCCCTGTTATTCCACTACCGGTCCACTAGAGGGCTCGCATGCTTACGCCAGTCTATTCCCTCTGAATCCGGTTAATGTCAGACATGCGCTGCTCACCGTGTGACTGGCCGAGTGTCAGGATCCATCCACTCACCGCGAATTGTCGGACGATAGACAAACGATTCAGTGTGTGACTAAAACGATATCAAAACGACTTTAACCCACACACGTTAGTTTGGTACATATGAGGGTGGGATAGATATCAAGGGCAACATTGTGATTGATATTCGGCAATAGGGGTCGATTGGCAGAATGTTGGAGTCAAATAACGTTTTCAGCACCAAAGAAGGTGGTTTGGTCCCTCGTATACCAAGAGTCCAAAATGTGAATCCAGCTGATCCACCTCTTTGCACTGGCCCGTGGCCCTGCGCGTGAGAGGTCTTCAAGTACACATCTCAGTGTTGTTTACACGTGATAGGCTTCCCTTCTCTCTTGCCTTCTCCGCCATCGAGTTCCCATGAGATGCCACTTTATGTCAATTTATTTCCTTTTCCTTTTCAATCCTTTAATACATTCTCTATATACCCCCAATTATGGACACTTTTAGGGTCATATTCTTAGTCATAGAGTTTTAAAGTGTGGAAACAGGCCCTTCGACCCAACGTGCCCACATCAGCCAACATGCCCCAGCTATACTAGCCCTGCCTGTCTGTCCTTGTTTCATATCCCTCCAAACCACACCTATCTATGTACCTGTTTAACCGTTTCTTAAACGTTGGGATAGCCCCAGCCTCAACCACCTCATCTAACAGCTTGTTCCTTACACCCACCACAGTTAGTGGGAAAAAGTTACCCCTCAGGTTCCAATTAAATATTTCCCTCTAAACCATGAACCTACGTCCGCTGGTCCACGATTCCCCTAATTTTGGAAAGAGTGTAAATCTACCCATTCTAGCCCTATCATGAACTTGTACACCTCTATAAGATCACCCGTCGTCCTCCTGCGCTCAAAGGAATAGAGATCCAGGCTACTCAACCTCTCCCTGTAGGTATTAACATATATTGAGGGTAGTGATGTGAAACTTACACGAGATACACAAGGTCGGCACCGTGGCGCAGGTAGTAGAGCTACTGAATCACAAAGCCAAAACTCCGCGTTTGATCCTGACCTAAGGTGCTATCTGTTTTGCGTTTGCACCTACTGCTTGCCTCCCTGTAGTTTCCTCAAATTGCTTCGATTTCTTCCCTCCTCCCGAAGACTTTTGGCTTTGCAGGTTACTTGGATTCAGTGAAAACACCATTGTGTGCAGGGAGTGGATGCGAGCGTGGTATAGCGTGTCACCAGTGTAATGTATTCATACATATTCATGTATATGTTAATGTTGGTGTTCAATATAAACAGGGAATGTTGGGTAGTAAACCACTCTCTCGTGATCCAGGCAACCTGAATGTAATTTGTTATTCATTCTGCCGTCCGGAATATAACACAATTGGCGACGTGCATGGGATAGAATTTGTGAACTCATCCTTTAAATATAGTGCAGGACTGTTGTGCAACATGCAGTATTGTTTAACATTTTAAACTGTAAATACGGAGTTGTGTCGCAGTTGTTTGCGAGCTGGACACGATAGGCCGCAGATCGTTCTATGCAGGGGACTGTAGTTTAAAACAGCAGCTGGACAATAGACAATAGACAATAGGTGCAGTAGGCCATTCGGCCCTTCGAGCCAGCACCGCCATTCAATGTGATCATGGCTGATCATCCCCAATCAGTACCCCGTTCCTGCCTTCTCCCAAATCGTCGAAAGTTTGTCAGGCTATCTCTATGTTGTGTCGACGTGGCAAGATGTCGTCCTTGGTATTGTGTAAGTATTTTTAGTCGAGTTCCTTAAGCTTAATAGCCTTTGTACAGCTAGGTTTTAGGTGAATTGTTACAACAAAGAGAGGAAATCGGGGTTTTTCAACGGACTTTAAAATAAAGAGAACGACACGATGGCAGCGTCCACGGGCTACATCGGTAACCTTGAAAATGTTGAGAATTGTGGAGAGCCGTTCAGCTCCCATGTGGAGAGAGCGAACATGCCTTTCACGGCAAACAAGATAATGGAGATTATTGGTGAAGGATTGATAGTGACTGAAACAAATAAGTCCGTTTGTAAACGCATGAAAGAGATTCTGCTCACGGAGATCGGTCCTGAAGTGTACGGCACACTCGTGAATCTCCTTGCACCCATAAAGGCAAATGACGTGCCATTCAATGACATTATGAAGAAGTTGGAGGAGCACTTCAACCCAAAGCCTCTGGAAATTGCAGAAAGCTATAAATTTGGCACTAGAAACCAGAAGCAGAATGAGACAATCAATGAGTACATTGTTGCCTTGAAAAACTTAACTTTACACTGTAACTTTGTGCCTTTCTCGGACGCGCACGACGCGACAGATTTGTTTGTGGTCTAGTGGACGAACGAATTCAGTCCAAACTCATGAACACTCCAGATCTTACATTCGAGAAAGCATGCTATATTTCTACCACAATGGAGATGGCATCAAAGAATGCTCGCGAATTTCGTCCACCACGGACTGCAGTGGCCGTGTACAGTCACAAGGCAGTGCCTGTGGCCAAACCAAGAGGCGCGAAACCAAAACCAAAGTATGGTGGGGAGCCGAGTGCGGCCAGTTGTTATCGTTGCAACGGTAATCACTCATCCCAATTTTGTCAGTTCAAAATGGTCATGTGCTATAACTGCCAGAAGAAAGGGTCATATCGCATCAGCATGTCGGGCCAAGCTTAAAACAGCAAACTAACAATCTGCGGGAATCAAGCGACCACACCGGAGAGGAGTTCATAACTTGGAGGTGAACCCACATGTAAATGAACATTGGTTGTACACCATTTATGCAACCAACATTGATAAGCCTACAACGAGCCAAGACAAGGTCTTTCGAACTAAACTATTGATCAATGAACAGTTAATCGATATGTGTATTGACACGGCAGCGGATTGTTCGGTCATGAGCAAAGACCTGTACGAAACAAAGTTCCCACAGACACCATTGTTTGAGAGTAAGGTCAAGCTGAGAACCTACTCAGGGCGAAGTTTTCGACACATGTGGGCAAATGAACTGTAAAGTTCAGCATAATGGTCAGTCAGTAACACTGCCCATAATAGTGGCCAGCTACAGAAATAAACCAACCCTCCTTAGAAGGGATTGACTGAGTAGAATGGAGTTAGACTGGAAGAACATTTTCAACGTCGATTTGTCCAAATCTCGTCATGAAAACGTCATAAGCAAACATGCAAACATTTTTGCTGACTGTTACACGGGAATTACAGGGTACTCTGCATACATTCGACTTAGGCAAGATGTGAAACCTATTTTATTGTCGACCAAGACCTGAACCATATGCACTAATCCCTCTGCAATTGGATCCTCGACTTCCTCACACTCAGACCACAGTCTGTTCGTATTGGTGGAAATGTGTCAGACTCTATAACAATTAGCACGGGAGCACCTCAAGGCTGCGTGCTCAGTCCCCTGCTGTACTCACTCTATACTCATGACTGCGTAACCAGACATAGTGCGAACTCCATCATCAAGTTCGCTGATGACACCACTGTTGTGGGACGTATCACTGATGGGGATGAGTCCGAGTATAGAAGAGAGATCGAGCAACTATCCATATGGTGCCAGCACAACAACCTGGCCCTGAACACCAGCAAAACCAAGGAACTGATTGTGGACTTTGGAAGGAGTAGGATGGGGACCCACAGTCCCGTTTATATCAACGGGTCGATGGTTGAAAG
This sequence comes from Malacoraja senta, assembly GCA_038087875.1. Taxonomy (NCBI): domain Eukaryota; kingdom Metazoa; phylum Chordata; class Chondrichthyes; order Rajiformes; family Rajidae; genus Malacoraja; species Malacoraja senta. Next base: position 433,660 of record JAXLNO010002690.1, on the reverse strand, counting down.
GGTCAAGAGCTTCACATTCCTGGGCGTGCACATCTCTGAAGATCTTTCCTGGTCCGAGAACAATGATGCCATTATTAAGAAAGCACATCAGCGCCTCTACTTCCTGAGAAGATTACGGAGAGTCGGTTTGTCAAGGAGGACTCTCTCTAACTTCTACAGGTGCACAGTAGAGAGCATGCTGACCGGTTGCATCGTGGCTTGGTTCGGCAACTTGAGTGCCCTGGAGAGGAAAAGACTACAAAAAGTAGTAAACACTGCCCAATCCATCATCGGCTCTGACCTCCCTTCCATCGAGGGGATCTACCACAGTCGCTGCCTCAAAAAGGCTGGCAGCATCATGAAGGACCCACACCATCCTGGCCACACACTCATCTCCCTACTACCTTCAGGTAGAAGGTACAGGAGCCTGAAGACTGCAACGACCAGGTTCAGGAACAGCTACTTCCCCACAGCCATCAGGCTATTAAACCTGGCTCGGACATAACACTGAACTTTATTAGCCAATACTGTTATTTGCACTTTATCAGTATATTGACCATTGTGTATATCTTTATAGAATGCCTTGTAGTAAATGCCTACTATGTTCTGTTGTGCTCAAGCAAAGCAAGAATTTCATTGTCCTACCAGGGACACATGACAATAAACTCACTTGACTTGACTTCACTAAAGCAACAAGTGGACGAAGAACTCGACAGGTTAGAACGGAATGGAGTACTCGTGAAGACAGACCAGAGTAACTGGGCAACGCCAATTGTGGCCGTACCCAAGGCCGACAAAACTGTTCGACCGTGTGGTGATTACAAAGTCACAATCAACCAAACCGTTGATGACGAACAACATCCGTTACCAACCTCGCAAGCTCTGTACGCAGAACTTAGAGGAGCAAAATCCACTAAACTGGATTTGTCTCACGCTTACGCCCAAGTCAATGTCGACAAGGAAAGTCAGCAGTACTTGACTATCAACACACATAAGGGCTTGTATTCATATACAAAGCTGCCCTATGGTGTGAAATCTTCCCCAAAACATTTCCAGTCTGTCATGGACAAAATGTTACAAGGCATTCCGCACTGTGCGTGCAACCAGGATGACCTACTGATATTCACAGAGGGCATGGTAGAACATCTGGAAATCCTTGAGCAAATTCTCACACGACTGAACTGGCACAATGTCAAATTGCGACAAAGTAAATGTGTATTTGCGCAGTCAGAGGTGGTCTCAGATGGAAAGCCTGATACACAGGTTGCTGGAGAAAAGCACACTCAGTGAAGAGTGTAGCCAAATCCAGGCTCCAGAAGCCAGGTCAGCAGCACCTAGCAAAGGGCTGTTGGAGAGCACCCTCATTAATGAGGCGCGTGCACAATGTCAGCAGCGTTCTGACCCCGATTCTGACCGTGAGGCCGAGTCAAGCGAAGAACGGCAGCTGCCAGATATTCCACCTCTGGCTGTACGATTCGCTGCCCCGTCAGGATCAGGAGAGCCACTGGGAGAGGAGTTGGCCTCCACAATCAATTATTTGGTGTCCCATCAGCTGGAACAGCTTGCAATGGATGAAACTGCCAAAAAGCACGAGACCCCGAGGAACTGCGTATTATTGAAAGCACCAGCAGTAAACCAAGTGATATGGGGTCAGATGAGCATGACTATGAGAGCTCAAGAAATAAAGCTGCTGAGAATATTAAAGCTGCTGGGTTCTGGAATAACTGCATTTGCCAGAATAACGGATAGAGGCCAGAAGAAGACCCGTCAGGGCGCCTGCGCGTCAATCTTCAAAGCAGCGGTGTGAAATCACAAACAACAAGAACGAAGTAATATAGTAACCTTATAAAACGAGTAAATTAAGAACTTCCATCTGACCTATATGTAAGAGGGTTGGGCCGTGGTGGGCACGTAATCACAAACGTAACTCCTCATAAAATGAAGATCAAACTTCAAACTGGTAAGTTCTCGTTTAATCTTACTATTTTACTTCGGAGTCACGTGACTACGTGAAGATTTTAAGGCTTTGTGATTTCATGCCGCAGATACCGGCTTGGGCAATCAATGCCGGCTTCTCACTGCATTGATTGCCCAATAGGATTTCCTTCTGACTCCACAAATAAATATGAGGATATTGCACTCCTGGCTGAATTAATTGCACAATAACACAACCCTTCATCGTAGTAAAGTGTTGACAAAAACTCTAAAACATTTGAGATATCTACCGTATAATATTCAACATTCTTTTGTACACATAACTCTTCCCATTTCTTAATATAAGAAAGGTACTGCTTGTGAGTGCTCTTCCTCCAGGCTGCCGTAAGAATGTCCACAGTACGCCCAGACAGTCCTCGCCCGAGAAAAGGCCTTCTTAAAACCTGCAAATTAACAAATCCAAACGATCATATAATGGATGTTGTATTCCTGTTACCGGATGCAGTAGTAAATCCCTTCTTTTCGGGACTTTCATCAAAGGCTGTGTCGTCAATTCTAATATCAAAGGAAACCATGGCTGTGTAGGCCAATCTGGTACCACCAATACCCCTGAAGCGGTATCTTGCCTGATTTTAAGCAAACACCTATTTATGAGGCAGAAAGGTGGAAATGCATATAAAAACATACCACCCCAATGTAGCGAGAAAGCATCAATCGCTACTGCACCTGGATCTGGTTCCCATGACACATATCTCGATAGCTGATGATTTAATCTAGATGCGAACAAGTCGATATCTGGCATTCCAAATCTGATTACTATGTCATTGAATACCTCTCGATTCAACATCCATTCTTTGTTATCATGGAATTTTCTTGACCTGGTGTCTGCTATAATATTCAATCTACCTGGTAGATAAATAGCTGAAATCTAAATATTCCTGTCAATACACCAAGACTAGATTTGATTAGCCAACTTGTCACATGACACCGACTTCATTCCACCCATATGGTTAATATATGCAACTGCTGTTGTGTTATCAATTTGAAACTGAACATGCAGGTTAGTCGTGTTAGAGCAATAAGCTTGGAGTCCATAGAAACCTCCTAGAAGCTCCATATAGTTGATTCCCCATGTCTGCTGAAACAATTCCTCTTCCACATTCCATCAGCCTCCGCAGCTGGATACCGTTTGTAATACCACGGAAGGCTGTTCAATCAGTATTTTACTGAAACTGCTTGGGACATGTAGAATCCACCACTGCAAATCAGAAATAGCATTTGTTGTTAATTGCATGGCCCTATCAAAATGGCCACCATGCATCATCAGTGCCTGTTCTTTAGCTCTCTGTAGCTGTTGGTAATGTAATGGCCCATATTGTACTGCTGGAAAAGCTGCTACTAATTTCCCCAGCACTCTAGCCACATGTCTAATTGAAGGTTTTTGCTCATTTAACAGCTCAATGCAATCATCAATCAACTCCATCCTTTTTTCACTGGGCAAAATCATTTCCATGTGTACTGAATCAATTGTGAAACCCAAATAATCAATTGATGTACGTGGTGTTAACCTTGATTTCTTTGGATGAATTAGAAAACCCAAACTTTCAAAATAGGATTTAACAACTGAAACAGATAACTCTGCTAACTGTTTTGTTCGTCCTATAATCAGGACATCGTCCAGGTACGCCATTACCACATGCCCCTGGCCTCTCAGCAGCCCCAGAATTGTTTTAAATAATTTAGTGAATATTCTGGGAGCTGAAGTTAACCCATTAGTCAAAGCTTTAAACTGCCATAACTGGTGAATCCAGGTAAATTTTAGATATTTGCTATCTTCCAAATGAACACACACTGAATAATATGCATCTTTTAGATCTATAGTTGCCATATAACATGCTTTTGAAATAAGTTGCTTGGCAGTCACAAAAGTCTCCATTTTAAAGTGTCTAAATTGAACAAAAGGATTAAGACTTGTCAAGTCCAAAATAATCCTACATCCTCCATCCCTTTTAGGTCGGGGAAATAGATTAGACACTAATTGGTGGGTTTGATAAACCGACTTTTCAATAACACCTTTATTACATAGGTTTTCAAGTTCAGCTTGAACCTCCATCACTTCTTTTTGTGAAAACTGGAGTATTCTGGTTGGAACATGCTGGATGGGCAAATCATAATTTGGATCGAACTCAATTCGAAATCCTTGTATAATATTCAGAATTACAAAGTCTGAAGTAATCTGCTTCCAACTTTTATAGAAGTGATGTAATCTGCCTCCAACGTTTGGCTGTACTGCCGTTAGTATGTTCCCATGAGAACCAGGTCCACCTACCTCCTTAGTCACTTGAGTGACCTGTGGTCCCTGGCTTCTGGCGGAAAGACCCACGCTTGTTCGTGCTCCCGCTGCATGTCGCCAACTGCGTCCCTGCGATGATGATCGACTTGTTCCTGGTGTAGGCCCAGGATCAGTATGACGTCTGAAAGGATAACTCCTCTTTACAGACTTGCCAACCATCGATGTTTTAATCAATCCGGCTGTTTTCGCCTCATCCTCCAACTCCTTCACACGTCTCCCGAGATACTCTCCAAAGAGTAAGTTGGGTAGCGGCACATTACTGGGCTTGCAGAGTGCTGCGAATTTGGGATTGATGGTGGGCCGAATAGCACACTTCCTCAAACAATTTATCCCGAAGTGGGCGCTACATAGCCAACCCCAGTGCCTCCTGATGCAACTCTCAATCGTAAATGACGCGCAGGCGCCCTGACGGGTCTTCTTCACGTAGTCACTCACGTGCCTCCGAAGTAAAATAGTAAGATTAAACGAGAACTTACCAGTTTGAAGTTTGATCTTTATTTTATGAGGAGTTACGTTGGTGATTACGTGACTCAAAGTAGATGACGACAGACTTCGCCCCGTGAAGGCGAAAGTTGAAGCAATATTAAATGCTCCAAAACCCAACAATGTGTCAGAGCTACGATCATTCCTTGGGATGGTGGAGTTGATTTTTTTTTTTTTTGATTATACCTTTAATAATCCTTTGCAGGAAATTACAATGCCACGACAGCTTCAAGATAGACATAACACCACAAATAGCTTCCATACTTAACAAGTTAAAATACAAGTTAAAATACAAGTTAAAATACAATTAATTTAAAAAAAGTTCTGGAAGTTCTATGCACGATTCCTTCCAGATTTAGCAACTGTGCTAAAGTCACTTCATCATCTGCTACAAAAAGATGTGCAATGTACGTGGGAATAGGAACAGCAACGTGCATTTGACATCTGCAAGGAAAACTTGACAAGTGACAAACTTCTTGTTCACTATGATACGACACGCGAGATGAAACTTACTTGTGATGCTTCAAGTTATGGTGTAGGTGCAGTGATCTCCCACGTAATGAATGACGGACAGGAAAAGCCTATTGCTTTTGCATCCCGCACCCTGTCATCGAGTGAACGCAACTATGCGCAGATAGAAAGGAAAGCACTCAGGATCGTGTTCAGAATCAAGAAATTCCATCAGTTTCTTCTCGGCAGACCATTCACCCTGGTGTCTGATCACAATCCACTATTAGTTATACTTGGTCCCAAGTCAGCTATACCTTCAATGGCGGCATCAAGAATCCAGCACTGGGCAATTTTACTGTCCCAGTATGACTCCAAGGTGGAGTACAGAAGCTCCAAGTGCAACGCAGTTGCAGATGCCTTATCGCAATTGCCCCATGAGAACTGACGTGGGAAGTGAGAAGTCAATCTGCACAATGCAAGTTGTAGAGGAAGACTTTCCAGTGACTGCAACAGAAATTGCAGCAGAAACAAAGAAAGATAATGTGCTGAAGTGGGTCTATGAACAGACATTGAACGGATGGACTGAAATCGATAGTGGATTGAACTCAGTTCTGAACTCCGATCTGAAGCCTTTCCTAAATCGACGCCATGAATTATCATATGAGCAGGGATGCATTAAGTGGGGTTACAGAGTGGTTGTACCAGAGTCTTTGAGAACCAAAATTATGAACGAACTTAATGCCGATCATCCTGACATAGTAAGCATGAAGTCAATTGCCAGAAGTTTCGTGTATTGGCCTGGTATTGACAGTGACATCGAGTCACTGGTGAGCAAATGTAGCGTCTGCCAAAATTGCCGGAGTAAAGCACCAAAAACACCACTGCAACCCTAGTCATGGCCAAGTAGACATTTTCAGAGAGTTCATGTAGTTTTTTGCGAAAAGGGTAATGATCACTTTGTGGTGCTGGTAGATAGTCATTCCAAATGGATTGAGGTTAAACATATGGGGTCAAGTACTACTGCTGAGCGTACCATAGATGAGTTGAGATCAATTTTTGCATGCCATGGTTTACCGGAAGAACTTGTTTCTGATAACGGGCCTCAGTTTCGTTCAAAGAGTTCATGCAGCGGAATGGTGTAAAACACGCACTTGTTCCCCCATACCATCCAGCCTCTAACGAGGCGGCGGAAAGGTCTGCTAGGGTTGTCAAAGACTCTCTCAAGAAACAGGTTTTGCAGGGTAGTTCAAAGCTCAGCATGAAACATCGTTTGGCTAGTTTCTTGCTGAAGTACAGAACCACACCACACACAACAACAGTACAGTCACAGTCACAGATCAGTCACTTAACATCCAGGTGCAGGCTATCCTTCTGGACCAATCACAGGTACCGGCGGGAAGGCACTGAAACAAAGTATAAACATTAAACTACCCTAATCAATCATAGGCATGCATTCAGCGTCTTTGCACTGCAACATAACATAAACCTCTTTAGGAACCCAGACATAGTGGCAACAGGTGGGTCACATGGGTAGAAGCTTACTGAAGCTTCTTCAGAGTTCCAGGCTTAGTGGAGCCAACCAGGTCACATGGGTCTCCAGCACCTTGCAATGTGATGTCATTATCAATGAAGTCCATTCACTCACAGATACTGGCCATTTTCCAAAGTACCCAAACCCCTGCACATTCACAACCCCAGAGTGTATCACACCATCAACACTATACCCACAGTGTATCACTCCATCACCACTACCCCACAGTGTATCACTCCATCAGTACTACCCCCAGTGAATCACTCCATCAGTACTACCCCACAGTGTATCACTCCATCAGTAGGACCCCACAGTATATCACTCCATCGGTACTACACCACAATGATTCACACCAACAACAGTACACCACCGTCTATCACTTCATCATTACTACCCCACAGTGTATTACTCCATCAGTACTACCCCACCGTGTATCACTCCATCAGTACTACCCCACAGGGTATCACTCCATCAGTACAATCCACAGTGTATTACTCCATCAGTACTACCCCACAGTGTAGCACTCCATCAGTACTACCCCACAGTGTATCACTCCTGTGATGTATATGTAATATAAATGCCAGTGCCCCTTGAGGCCAAACGCTGAAGCTGGCAAATGTGCCAGTGCCTCGTGACTGAGGTCAGGTTACCTGCGAGAAGTTTCCGTTGGATGTTCAGATTAAATCCTACTTACAAGATCGAGGACGTGTATTCATTGTGCCAGTCACAACATGGCCTTACAGAGAAGATTACATGGTGTCAAGGTTTAAAATATACGAATGAAAAAAATGGCAGGACTCAAGCCTCCGGGTCCGCTTTCCCTGCAAGGAAACTTGGCCAAGAATTATAAGGACTGGATAAGGACATTCCAGCTCTACGAGACGGCAACAGAACTAACGAATAAGCCAGATAAGATTCGCTGTGCAACATTCCTCAACGTAGCCAGGCCGACAGCTCAGGCGATTTATGAGACCTTTGAGTTTGCCCAGGAGGAATGTGACAAAATACAACCGCTGAAGAATGGTAAGATTAAACGAGAACTTACCAGTTTGAAGTTTGATCTTTATTTTATGAGGAGTTACGATGAGAGATTACGTGAAGAGCCCGCTAGCCGCATGCGCGTCAATATTTAAAGCAGCGGTGTGAAGTCACAGACAGGAACCGATTGACCTGAGAATAGTAAGATGCAAAACACTAGAAATACCAGTTAGCTTTATGAGGAAGGGTTGGGAGTGGAGGGCACGTAATCCCTCATCGTATCTCCTCATAAAATAAAGATCAAACTTCAAACTGGTAAGTTCTCGTTTAATCTTACTATTTTACTTCGGAGTCACGTGAGTGACTACTTGAAGATTTTAAAGCTCTGTGACTTCATGCCGTGGAACGAATCCATGCTTCACACACTGCATCCATTGACCAAGGATGAGTAAACATAATCATGCATTCAGACATGACATATATGTAGACATGCTGATGCTCTTTTATGAACCAATAACCAATAGTAACCTCTGTCATCCGGGAGTAAATATAGAAAGAACTAAAATAGAGTTGGCAAATACCACCGGTCTGGCAATGGGTTTGTACAAATATATTGAAAGATCATTCGTTTGACCACCCTACAGACACCAGGATGGGGTACCGCAGAACGTCCATACCCCTACCCCTGAACCTGTTCCAGCCGTAGTGGAGTGAGATAAAATGTCAGTCACTCCTGCATAAGCCAAAACCCGCTTAATCACATGGAGAAGGTCTATACTGACATCTTTTTATGAGGTTTATGTAACTGACAAACATAGCTAGATCAGTGCCCCTAAGGCTCTAAGTGACCTAACGTATAGTAGTAGATGACCACACATAACCGAAGGTCCATGGGGTATGCCCAAAATGTAGTTAGAGACCTGATGCCCCTGGTCTAGTCGGTTTGACTAAGTCATAACATAAATTGTTATTGCCTACAGCTGTAACCATGCTGACCAGTCACGCTATGCAATGACTGGAGCCTTTGTGCTGATTTTTTACCAAGGACAGGGATGAAAGCGGAGCCCACCGGCGAAGCAGAATCAGCACGATGTTAACATCCCATATCTCTGCGTGTCTGAACCTGAGAAGTTTGAGTTGAAGATACCCTTCATGAATCTGGATATCAGCGGGTGAGACCCAACAATGTGGGTTCCGCTTCTAGCAGAATATGATGCGAAGGCACATTTTGCACAGATAGTGGTACTATAACTGTTTATGTCAAAGGCCCATACGAAAATAAACTCCCAGTCGTCATTTAATCGTGCCGTATATATGTCAACTAATTGATTGTCATGCATAGGATGGTTACCCGAGTCACGGGCTGAACCAGCAATACTATGTTAGACTAACCATATACGTTCCTTATATGATTCCCAACCTGAGCGGAACTATGACTGCATAGGACAGTCACTACAAAATGCCTGAGGCGGGATACTGAATATATGCAAGACCCAACTAAGAGATTAGAGATTCCTTTATTTGTCATTCAGACCTTTCGGTCTGAACGAAATTTCGTTGCCTGCAGTCATACATATAATAATAAATGACAAAACACACAATAAACACAAATTAACATCCACCACAGTGAGTTCACCAGGCACCGCCTCACTGTGATGGAGGCAAAAGTCTTAAAGTCTCTGTCCCTTCCCGCTTTGTTCTCCCTCTGCGCTGAGGCGATCCAGGCTTCTGATGCTGTGACCCCGCCGGGCGACGGTAAGCCAGTCCCGCGGCTGAATCCGTGCTCCGCGACGGGCCGGCTCAAACTCCGCGGCCCGGGGTGATCGAAGCTGCCGAAGCTGCCGCCCTCCAGTCCAGCGGACGCAGCTGTAGTTGCGGGAGCCCCAGAAAAGGCAAGGCAAAATGGAGGAAGACAAACCTCCCCAGAGAAGCGAGAGTACATCTATCGCCGCTGCCATGCCACCTATATCTATAAAATATATTTCTACTGGTAATTGAGCCTGGATGCAATGTCTAGTGTTCCATAAGTCATCAAGTCAGTAAAGTACTAGTGATCCATCATCCATTCTGTTATGACATAAATTAACATGATGCTACTCTCGTGCCAAAAAAGGTTAGGTAAACCATCCCTGGCTACTTTGAATTGATTGCACCCAAGTGATTAACCTATGACATCACCAAAGCGTACGAACATGGACTAAACATGATGATTATGCATATTCGCATAACCGTTAACCCATAGCATGCACCTAGTGTCTAAAGGTAGCCGATACCATAGAACTGAAGAATAGGTAATTCATGCAAATCCCATCACCTTCGTAAGTAGAGATGGTATTAGTAAGTTCATATCTTTAAGCCCTCGCATCTGTTTGTAATATAACTGAAGGTTTGCTGACGAAAAATTAGTGGAGCAATGCTGAATACTGTTCGTCCACCATAGTGACTTTCATGGAGGTAAATAACGAGACCTACTTACCACTGTCTCTCTCCAGGTTCCTTACCTTACTGAGTTCAAGCGAAATTTCATTAGCAGACTCTATCGCTGATGCTGCTGGCCAACTTCTCTTGTAGTGGCTGGTCCGTCCGTGAGCAGCAATTGTAGAGGCAAAGCACCATTTTCCCTCAAGCGATCGCCGTGCATTATGCATTAAGCATGGGATCCCCGCACAGTCATATTCAGTTCCTGTTTGGAGTCAATCCATACTAACCCTAGACACTCTTTTAGAGTGGAAATAATGTCACCTGAATCACTTGTGACCATCCGTCTGCTTGCGACTCCATCTCCCATGGTCCTATAATCCCAGGGCTGCCTCACGCTGTGGGCAAGTATTTTAGCACCATCTCCGTCACTGCGCTCAACCGAGTGGGAGGAATGGCAACCCTGAACCAGGCGTTGCTTCAGGCACATGTTTATACTCCTGTAGAACTCTCTCTATCTACCACTCCGTCCTTTCAGTGGGAGGAACTTGCAACCCTGAACCAGTAACTGTTGCCTGACATGCCTTTAGATGGAGCGTTCTTTGACCGCGACGAATCGCAATCTCGTCTGACATAGATGCCCAAGCCTTGGCACTCACTCTGAGTTGGGGTTGTCTGGTTGCTTTCTTCAGCAGCCACCAGGACTAGCGGTGCAAATCGACGCTATGTTGGTATCTAATTCCCCAAACAGGCTGCACGTGCTAGTGACTCCGAATCCTGCTCCTTTCCGATGCCAACGCAGTATACAGAGAAGAAGTGGAACATCTCTGCCCCCCCGTACGTCAGACATAGTGGGAGAAATGCTGGAACACAAACCTGCCAGTTGTTTGTCATGGCCGAAGCCGTTTACCTGAATGAAGGCGCCCATCCCAGTTAAACGAGACGTGATTACTTAATTGATGATTGGCAATTTGGGGAAGAATCTTCCACAGTCCCTTAACGAGCGGAATTACCATGAACCACAGGTGACTGATAATTAAAGGTCAATAAGGCTTTCCAAGCAAATGATTAAGCCAACCATGGCAGGTCCGAATCTACTACACAATTTGTTGGTGTAAGTGAAACTAAATTCTCTCTAGGTATAATAGTCACTACGTGACCTTGCGGCAACTAAATAAATGACCACCCTGTATAGCCATACTTAGCAGAATACACTATAACTGGACCACAGAACCCATGTTATGGAACCCAGACTCACTTACCTGTATAGATACTGGTGGTCTTGAGGTAAGACCAAAGGCCCCTGATGTAGGTCCCATTCCCGTTCTTGATATGAGGGTGGAACTGCCGAGTTGCGTGAATAGTATAACTTCCATGAAGGCCATCTTAGCGCAAGGTCTGAAAGCGTTGCCCACAGAATCAGTTCCCTGGCAAACAACTGCCATAGGGAACGCAAGGGTGATGAAGTCTTGGTAACGTGAGGTGAACTCTGGTCCCCCCCCCCCCCCAGGTGCACTGGATTCTGAATTGAAAATGTGCTCTGGACACACAACCGGAGTTGCCGTCCTCTCCACTGAGGGAAGATTAGAAAGCAGCCCTGAAATAGGCGCTGCCGCAGTCCCCCGAGGACCTGCGCTGATATGGCCCTGTCCGTGGACCATATCAGGAGGTGTAGAAAGTCCAGAATAACGGAGGGGAAACCTCGTCTTGCCCACGCCTCTCTGTTTTTACAACTTTGCTCTCCTATGAGCTGCCAAGGCCGTAGTCGCTGACCGGCTGTCAGCGAGTCGGGTAGTAACGCGACGGCCACCGGCTACACATCCCGCGAACCGTAGCCGGCATAACCCGCGGTCAAAATCCCGCGGCCCAAATTTAAATGTCTTAAGTCGCTGACCCCACTGTCAGCGAGTCGGGTCGTAACCCGACGACCACCGGCTACACTCTCTTCCGCGAACCGTAGCCGGCGTAATCCGCGGTTAAAACCACGCGGCCCAAATTAAAATTCTCGTGACTCGCTGACCTCCCTGTCAGCGAGTCGGGATGCGGACCCGACGGACCGAAATAAAATACCTCGGGAGTCGCTGACCGCACTGTCAGCGACTCCAACAGCAACCCCAACGGCCTCCCGCTACCCGCATACCGCGGTCCGTAGCCGGCATCCCCGCGGTCCAATTGGCTTCCCCGCTGTCCGACCGGGTTACTGAATACAATGTCCCACAGGAAAACTCTACGAGAAGAGTTTCCTGGAACAAAGGACAACCTAAAAAGTAAGTTTAAAACTTACCTGTAGGCTTTTAGATTTACCGCTGGAAGGAGCTGCGCGCCTCCCTAGCCGGTCGTTCCGCCATGAGTAGACGTAATGACGCGCATGCGGCTGGCGGGCTCTTCACGTAGTCACTCACGTGACTCCGAAGTAAAATAGGTTTCAGATATACTGTGAACCAAAAAAGAACTTAACTGTCTCAAGATATATCTTTAATACACGTAATCAGCGGCGAGGAGAGACCTTCTCCAGCTACCTGACTGCAGTGAAGTCTTTAGCCAATGATTGCGAGTTTGGCATTATGCATGACTCATTGCTGCGAGACAGAATTCTCTGCGACATCACCAGCCAGCCACGCCGGGAAAAACTACTACAATGCGATGATTAAACACTGGAAAAATGCAGTGACATGTGTCTGATAGCTGAAGCATCAGCCGAGCATGTGAAGCAGATTGTCCCAACCGCCATCGACACAGAAGAGACTGTTGATTACGTGAAACGGGACAGCGTAAGTCGGCCATGGGGACGAGGCAGGGATTCGCGACCCAGACAGCCACAGACAGAAATCCGTGATTCTGGTAAGGATACCGTCTGCCGGTCATGCACCCGCGGGTATAAAGGCAACTACTGCCCCGCTCAGTACATGAGATGTTATTCCTGCGGAGAGATTGGACATCTTTCCAGATCCCCCAACTGCCCGGTAATTAGAGCGCCCCACAGCCGCCCACGTCCCCGACAATATGACCGGCTAATCAGACAAAAGGCCGGGGATTGGAGCCGTGACGTCCGCGACGTCGAGTTCCAGATGAACACTTCACCGCTGCCTGAGCCAGTGGACGACGATGTTGATGTCTTCTACATTGACGCCGTGACTGACGCTGTGATTGAGTCGACGAGTGAATGGGGACAGATGTGCAGCATCAACAATGTGAACATTGAGTTCAAACTCGACTCTGGAGTGGACATCCTGCCAGAGCACTAGTTCAAAAAGACTGGTCTTGCCTTACTGAAGACGAACGTGACACTGAGGTCATTCTCTGGACATACAATGAAGCCTGTGGGGCAGGCAAAAGGGAACGTCAAAGTAGGTAAGAAAGAATATAGGGTTGTCTTTCAAATAGTGAGGGGGAATGTGAAACCCACATTTGGGAAACTAACTTGTGAAAAGTTCGGTCTTCTTGTGCGAAAGGAGGCGGTCGATGGCATGAGTGCGAGCCCATCATACACTGCGAGGATCATTGAAGAAAACCGCGAGATTTTCCAAGGGCTGGGAAGGCTAAAAAGACATAAGTACAACATAGCGCTGAAAGAGAACGTGCAACCTAAGCAAAACCCGCCCCGCACTGTCCCCTATAAGATCAGGGATAAGTTCAAAGCCGAATTAGAGCGCATGGAAAGCTTAGGTGTCATAAAGCCCGCGAGCGAACCGACGGATTGGGTGAATTCAATGACTGTGGTTAACAAGCCTAATGGCGAAGTCCGCATATGCCTTGACCCACGTGACCTCAATGCGGCCATTCGCAGGGAGCATTTCCCGATGCCGACGTTCGAGAACATTGTAGCCCGCATGCCAAATGCAGAATGATTCTTGAAATTTGACGCTACAAGTGGGTACTGGCAGTTCCCACTGAGCGATGACAGCTCGCGTCTGGCCACATTTAATACTCCCTTTGGGAGATACCGATACCTCGTGCTTCCATTTGGATCTCATCCGCAAGTGAGATTTGGCAGCGGGCGATGCAGGAAGAGTTTGGCGATTTAGAAGTGGTGAAGATAGTCGTTTACGACATTCTCGTTTGGGGTGTGAACGCAGCACAACATGACGCAAGGGTGAAAGCCCTACTCGAATGCGTGAAAGAATCCGGCCTAAAGCTCAATCCCCGAACGTCGGTAATGCGCTCAAATGAGATTGAATATGTGGGACACGTCATCTCGCAAGCAGGCGTGTCACCAAGCCCATCTCGTGTCAGCAGCATGCTACAAATGCCATACCCGACAAACAAGGCTGAAGTGCAAACGTTCTTGGGGATGGTGACATACATGGCCAAGTTTATTCCGGAACTCTCGGAGATCACCGCCCCACTTAGACAGCTAAACGAAAAGGGAGTAGCGTGTCATTTTGAGCCGAAGCACAGACAGGCAGCAGACAAGCTGAAATATCTTCTCACTTCGCCACCGATACTCAAACTGTATGATGTGAACGCGCCGGTTTCAATTGCCACAAATGCTTCCAACAGCGGATTTGGAGCGGTCCTGATGCAAGACGAGAGACCTGTTGCCTTCGCATCACGACGTGTGAACGCGGCTGAGCGCAACTATGCGACTATAGAGAAGGAGCTGTGCTCCATATTGTACGCATGCAGAAAGTTTCATGACTTCATTGTCGGTCAGCGCACAGTAATTCTTACTGACCACAAGCCATTAGAAGGCTTGCTCGCCAAGCCGCCACACAAATTAAGCCGCACACTCCAGCGCATACGAATGCACCTGCGAATGCTAACATACCATTCGCTTTCTTCACTGCCTGCTATACCTGCATGCCGACCTGGAAATACGGTGGAAGCCGGGGCGTGAAATGTTTGTCTCCGATGCCCTGAGCCGGCTGCCCAGTGCAAACACGGCTGCGGAAGAGCACACCGCATTGCCGAACGTGATACATGCTGTACAAGCCACCATACACATGACAGACGAGCTCCTTGCGCATTTCAAAGCTGAAACAAAACAAGATCGAACCCTAACACTGGTGTGCGAGTATATAAGAAATGGATGGCCTAGTAACAGGCGTGATCTGCCCTCGAACTTGACTCCATTTCATACATACCACGACGAGCTGCTTGAGGTTGATGGATTAGTCTTGAGGGAAAACCGAATCATAGTCCCCCAAAGTATGCGAAGGCAGTTGCTGAACGCGCTACATGAATCACATCTGGGAGTAGTGAAACTTAGACAACGAGCCTGCAATTTATTTGCGTGGCCAGGAATGAATGCACAGATTGAGGACACAGTGGGAAATTGCTCGATATGCCAGGCGACTAGGAAAGCACAAGCAAGCGAGCCGCTCCAACCACACTTCATCCCCAGCAGACCTTGGTCTAAGGTCGGCGCAGACATCTTCCATCTGGATGGAGTTGACCATTTGCTTGTAGTGGACTACTACTCCCAGTACCCAGAAATAGCGCAACTGACGGACATGACGTCACATTCGGTTATACGAGAGGTGACGGGCATGTTTGCCCGGAATGGCATTCCTGACTTGGTGATGACAGACAACACGAGACAATTTAACTGTGCTGAGTTTCGTAGGTTCCAGGATGACTGGGAATTTGCCCATGTCACCTCAAGTCCCATATATCCACAGAGCAACGGGCAGATAGAGCGCTGTGTGCAAACTATAAATAGTATTATGTGGAAAGCCAAACGCAGCGGCCGTGACCCGATGTACGCCATCCTCGAATACCGCAACACCCCCCTTGACGGGACAGGCGGCTATGCCCCCTCACAGTTACTGAACAGTAGACTGTTAAGAAGCAGATTGCCATCGCCTCTATCACTCTTACTGCCTCATCATGTCCCTCCCATGGGACCACAACTGGCCGTCCGGCAAGGAAAACAGGTTGCATACTTCAATGAGAAGGCAAGCGCCGAGCCGCTGTCGCGCCTGGAACAACAACAGCTGGTGTGGTTTCATGCCAAACCAATTGAGTGGCAACGTGGCCGTATTGCAAGAGAAAACCTGTCCCCTCGGAGCTACGTCATCTCTACACCGAGCGGAACTGAGTTCCGCAGAAACAGTAAGGACATACGATCTGCGCACGAAGCAGCTAAGCCATGCCCTGGCAACTCGCAGCAGACGAGTGCGAACACTATCCCACAAGGAGGAACCCCTCTCCCAGAAGGAGTTAGTCTCCCAGACTCAAGAGAACTATCACAGGCGGCATCACAAGGTTCTGCGGTGGGGGAATCGGCTCAAAGCCTGCCAAGCCATACTCGCACACACAGAAATACGACACAGAACGAGTTGGAGATACGACACAGAACGAGTTGGAAATACGACTTGCACGAGAAGTGGGCGATTGTCAAACCCCCCAACTCGACTTGTTATGTAAAATTGTTGGGCAATTATTTTATAGTTTTATAGTATGAAGAACACTGTGTTATTTGTGGTACTTTATCCACGTTAAATTGATTAAAGGTTCAAGTTATTAGTTTTGACCCCAACGTTAAAGGGGGAGATGTGATGTAATTAAAGTGAAGGGGGAGATGTGATGTAATTAAAGTGAAGGGGGAGATGTGATGTATATGTAATATAAATGACAGTGCCCCTTGAGGCCAAAAGCTGAAGCTGGCCAATGTGCCTGTGCCTGTGCCTCGTGACTGAAGTCAAGTTTCCGTTGGTTGTTCAGATTAAATCGTACTTACAAGATGACGGATGCGTCTTCATTGTGCTAGTCACTTACAGAGAACATTACAACTCCGTCAGTACCAGATACTCCTCTAGTATCTTTGGTCAGTACTACCCCACACTGTGTCGCTCCTTCATTGCTACCACACATTGTGCCAATCCATCAGTAAGTACATTCCTACAGTAAGTACTACCCCACAATATATTAGTACACCAGTACTGTAGCAGCCATTTAGCTTAAATCAGTATGTTACAACTATAACTAGTTACCTTTAAATTTTATCTGCCTGTAATTATGTGGGCCGGATTTATACGTAGTCTGAGGCGTGTTTGCGGCTGGGATTCTCGCGCAGACTCGCTAGTAGTTTTAGTTTAGTTTGAAGAATCATGGGTGAGAGGTCACAGCTTGCAACCATCCCCGAGTTTGACCACGAGTAAGATCAAATTGTAATTATACAAGATGAAGTTTGGATTAATATATGACTGTTTTTTCGACTACAATAAAGAAACTATTAATCAAGAGACTGTGTTTGGAAGATTTATATTTCGACGGCATTGAATGTCTGGTGGAGAGCTCGTGAGTGCGTTTCGATTATCTCTGTACCTGTCTTGAACCCTGTCTTCAATCATATTAACTAAAGGAGAGAGTCCTTGAAACTATATGAAAATCTGTCACTATAAGCACTACCCCAAATTATGTCACACCATCAGTACCACCCACAGGGTGTCACTCCATCAGTACTACTCCACAGTGTCTCTCCATCAGTACTGCCGCACAGTGTGTCACTCCATCAGTACTACTCCACAGTGTCTCTCCATCAGTGCTGCCCCACAGTGTGTCACTCCATCAGTACTACTCCACAGTGTCGCTCCATCAGTGCTGCCCCACAGTGTGTCACTCCATCAGAACTACCTCACAGGTTATCACTACATCTGTACTGCCCCACAGTGCGTCACTCCATCAGTACTACGGCGAAGTCTGTCTCTCCATCATGACTACCCTAACGTTTGTCACTCCACTAGTGCTACCATACATTTTATCACTTCATTAGTACTACTCCACACTAGTGACACTACATGAGTACCGCCCCACAATGTGTCACTCCATCAGTTATGCACCCTAGCGTGCCACTCCATCAGTACTACCCCACAGTGTGTCCCTCCATTAATTCTCCCCTCAGTGTGTCACTCCATCAATACTACACCCAGTGTGACATTCCATCTGTACGACCACGCAGTGTATTACTCCATCTCCTTACTCCACCTACCGCACTCCATGCATCAGTCCAAAAATACTACCTCTGAGTGTCACTCCATCTGTACTTCACCAAAGTGTGTCACTCCATCAGTAGTACCCCATTGTTTTTGTGACTTCATCAGTACTACCCCTCAGAGTGTCATTCCATTAGAACTAGCTCATGTTACCACTCCATCAGTGCTACCCTACAGTGTGTCACTCCATCAGTACCACGCCGAAGCTTGTCACTCCATCATGAGTACATTACAGTGTATCACTCCATCAGTGCTGCCATGCATTTGATCACTTCATCAGTACTACTCCGCAGTGTGTCACTCCATCAGTACCTCCCCACAGTGTATCCTTCAGCACCACCCACAGTGTGCCAGTCCCAGTACGACCCCATAGTGTGTCACACCATCAATACTACCCCGACGTTTGTCACTCCATTAGGACAACTCCACAGTGTGTCACTCCATTAGTGCTACCACAAATTGTGTCAGTCCATCAGTAATACCCCGAAGTTTGTCACTCCATCAAAACTATCCTACAGTGTGCCACTCCATCAGCTCTGTCACACAGTGACAGTCCATCAGTACTATGCCACAGTGTCACCCCGTCAGTCCTATCCCACAGTATGCCCCGACATCAGTACTTACACACAGTGCATCAGTCTATCAGTGCTACCCCACAGTGTATCACTCCCTGTACTACTCCACAGACACTCCATCAATACTACCCCACAATGTATTAGTACATCAGTGCTAGCGCACAGTGTGTCAATCCTTCCTTACCACCACACGGTGTCAGTCCATCAGTATTAGCACAATGTGTCACTCCATCGCTACCACCACAGTGTCACTCCATCAGTATATCTCCACAGTATGTCACTCCACCAATACCACCACAGTGCGTGCATCCATCAGTATCACCACAGTGTGTCACTCCATCGGTACCAACGCCGTGCAACAATCCATCAGTATCAACACAGTGTGTCACTCCATCAGTACTACCACAGTGTGTCACTCCATCAGTACCACCACAGCGTGTCCCTCTATCAGTAGCACCACAGTATCACTCCATCAGTACCACCACAGTGTGCCACTCCATCAGTATCACCACAGTGTCCCTGCATCAGTAACACCAAAGTGTGCCACTCCATCAGTACCACCACAATGTGCCACTCCATCAGTATCACCACAGTGAGTCCCTGCATCAGTACCAACACAGTGTCACTCCATCAGTACCATCACAGAGTGTCATTCCATCAGTACCACCACAGTGTGTCATTCCACCAGTACCACAAAACAGTGTGTCCCTCCATCTGTACTACCACAGTGTGTCACTCCATCGGTACCACCACAGTGTGTCACTACATCAGTACCAGCACAGTGTGTCCCTCCATCAGTACCAGCACAGTGTGCCCCTCCATCAGAACCACCACACAGTGTGTGACGCCTTCAATACTACCATAGTGTGTCACTCCATCAGCACCGCCACACAGTGCGTCATTCCATCAGTACCACCACAATGTGACACTCCATCAGCACTATCCAACTGTTTTTGTGACTTCATCAGTACTATCCCTCAGTATGCCACTCCATCAGAACTACTTCACATGTTACCACTACATCAGTGCTACCCCACAGTGTGTCACTCGATCAGTACCACTCCGAAATTTGTCACTCCATCAGGACTACCCTACAGAGTGTCACTCCTTCAGTGCTGCCATACATTTGATCACTTTATCAGTACTACTCCGCAGAGTGTCAGTCCATCAGTACTTCCCCACAGTATATAACTCCATCAGCACCACCCCACTGCTTGTCTGTCCCAGTACGACTCAATAGTGTGCCACAGAAACATAGATACATAGAAAAATAGGTGCAGGAGTAGGCCATTCGGCCCTTCGAGCCTGCACCGCCATTCAATATGATCATGGCTGATCATCCAACTCAGTATCCTGTACCTGCTTTCTCTCCATACCCCGTGATCCTTTTAGCCACAAGGGCCACATCTAACTCCCTCTTAAATATAGCCAATGAACTGGCCTCAACTTCATTCTGTGGCAGAGAATTCCAGAGATTCACCACTCTCTGTGTAAAAAATGTTTTTCTCATCTCAGTCCTAAAAGATTTCCCCATTATCCTTAAACTGTGACCCCTTGTTCAGGACTTCCCCAACATCGGGAACAATCTTCCTGCATCTAGCCGGCCAACCCCTTAAGAATTTTGTAAGTTTCTCTAAGATCTCCCCTCAATCTTCTAAATTCCAGCGAGTACAAGCCGAGTCTATCCAGTCTTTCTTCATATGCAAGTCCTGCCATCCCAGGAATTAGTCTGGTGAACCTTCTCTGTACTCCCTCTATGGCAAGAATTTCTCTCCACAAATTAGGAGACCAAAACTGTACGCAATACTCCAGGTGTGGTCTCACCAAGACCCTGTACAACCGCAGTAGAACCTCCCTGCTCCTATACACAATTCCTTTTGCTATGAATGCTAACATACCATTCGTTTTCTTCACTGCCTGCTGCATCTGCATGCCTAGTTTCAATGACTGGTGTACCATGACACCTAGGTCTCGTTGCATCTCCCCTTTTCCTAATCGACCACCATTCAGGTAATAGTCTATTTTCCTGTTTTTGCCACCAAAGTGGATAACCTCACATTTACCCACATTATACTGCATTTGCCATGCATTTGCCCACTCACCCAGCCTATCCTAAGTCATCTTGCAGCCTCCTAGCACCCTCCTCACAGCTAACAGTGCCCCCCAGCTTCGTATCATCCGCAAACTTGGAGATGTTGCATTCAATTCCCTCGTCCCAATCATTAATATATATTGTAAGTAGCTGGGGTCCCAGGACCAAGCCTTGCGGTACCCTACTAGTCACTGCCTGCCATTCTGAAAATGTCACATCATCATTACTACCCCGACGTTTGTTACTCCATCAGGACTATTCCAATGTGTATCACTCCATCAAGACGACCACAAAGTGTCAGTCCATCAGACCCACCACAGTGTGTCACTCCATCAGTACCACCACAGTCACTCCATCAGTACCACCACAGTAGATCCTTCCATCAGTACCACCACAGTTCACCCCTCCATCAGTACCACCAGTGTGTCACTCCATCGGTATCACCACAGTGTGCCACTGCATCAATACCACCACAATGTGCCCCTCCATCAATACCACCACAGTGTGTCACTCCATCAGTATCACCACAGTGTGTCCCACGATCAGTAGCACCACAATGTTTCACTCCATCAGTACCACCACAGCGTGTCCCTCCATCAGTACCACCACAGTGTGTCCCTCCATCAGTACACAACAGTGTTTCACTCCATCAGTACCACACGAGTGTGCCCCTACATCAATACCACCAAATATTGTGTCACTCCATCGGTACCACCACAGTGCGTCACTCCATCAGTACCACCACATAGTATGTCATTCCATCAGTACCAACATATAGTATATCACTCCATAGGTACCACCACAGTGTGTTAGTCCATCAGTACAACCACCGTGTGTCCCTCCATCAGTACCACCATCGTGTATCACTCCATCAGTACCACCACGATGTGTCACCCCATCAGTACCTCCACTGTGTGCCCCTCCATCAATACCGCCACAGTGCGTCACTCCATCAGTACCACAACAGTGTGTCCCTCCATCAGCACCACCACAATGTGTCACTCAACCAGTACCAGCACAGTGTGTGCCTCCATCAGTACCACCACAGTGTGTCACTCAACCAGTACCAGCACAGTGTGTGCCTCCGTCAGTCCCATCAGTGTGTCACTTTATCAGTACCACCACAGTGTGTCCCTTCATCAGCACACAACAGTGTTTCGCTCCATCAGTACCACACGAGTGTGCTCATCCAGCAGTACCACCACAGAGTGTGTCATTCCATCAGTATCAACACACAGTATGTCACTCCATCAGTACCACTACAGTGAGTTACTCCAGTGGTACTACCACAGTGTGTCACTTCATCAGTACCACCACAGTGTGTCCCACCATCATTACCACCACAGTGTCTCTCTCCATTAGTACCACCACAGTGTCTCACTCCATCAGTATCACCAAGGTATGTCTCTCAATTAGTACCACCAGAGTGTGCGCCTCCATCAGTACCACCACAGTGTGTCACGACATCAGTACCAACAGAGTGTGCCACTCCATCAGTACCACCACAGTGCGTCCATCCATCAGGACCACCACAGTGCGTCCATCCATCAGGACCACCACAGTGTCTCACTCCATCAGTACCACCATAGTGTGTCACTCCATCAGTACCGCCACAGTGTGTCACTCAATCAGTACCAGCACAGTGTGTCACTCCATCAGTCCCACCAATGTGTCACTCTATCAGTACCACACGAGTGTGCCCCTACATCAATACCACCAAATATTGTGTCACTCCATCGGTACCACCACAGTGCGTCACTCCATCAGTACCACCACATAGTATGTCATTCCATCAGTACCAACATATAGTATATCACTCCATAGGTACCACCACAGTGTGTTAGTCCATCAGTACAACACCGTGTGTCCCTCCATCAGTACCACCATCGTGTATCACTCCATCAGTACCACCACGATGTGTCACCCCATCAGTACCTCCACTGTGTGCCCCTCCATCAATACCGCCACAGTGCGTCACTCCATCAGTACCACAACAGTGTGTCCCTCCATCAGTACCACCACAATGTGTCACTCAACCAGTACCAGCTCAGTGTGTGCCTCCATCAGTACCACCACAGTGTGTCACTCAACCAGTACCAGCACAGTGTGTGCCTCCGTCAGTCCCATCAGTGTGTCACTTTATCAGTACCACCACAGTGTGTCCCTTCATCAGCACACAACAGTGTTTCGCTCCATCAGTACCACACGAGTGTGCTCATCCAGCAGTACCACCACAGAGTGTGTCATTCCATCAGTATCAACACACAGTATGTCACTCCATCAGTACCACTACAGTGAGTTACTCCAGTGGTACTACCACAGTGTGTCACTTCATCAGTACCACCACAGTGTGTCCCACCATCATTACCACCACAGTGTCTCTCTCCATTAGTACCACCACAGTGTCTCACTCCATCAGTATCACCAAGGTATGTCTCTCAATTAGTACCACCAGAGTGTGCGCCTCCATCAGTACCACCACAGTGTGTCACGACATCAGTACCAACAGAGTGTGCCACTCCATCAGTACCACCACAGTGCGTCCATCCATCAGGACCACCACAGTGCGTCCATCCATCAGGACCACCACAGTGTCTCACTCCATCAGTACCACCATAGTGTGTCACTCCATCAGTACCGCCACAGTGTGTCACTCAATCAGTACCAGCACAGTGTGTCACTCCATCAGTCCCACCAATGTGTCACTCTATCAGTACCACCACAGTGTGTCATTCCATCAGTACCACCAGAGTGTTTTTCTGCGTCAGTGGTACCACAGTGTGCCACTCCATCAGTATCACCACAGTGTGTCCCTCCATCAGTACCACCACATAATGTGTCCTTCTATCAGTAGCACCACAGTGTGTCAATCCATCAGTACCATCACAGTGTGTCACTCCATCAGTACCACCAGAGTGTCACTCCACCGGTATCACCACAGTGTCACTCCATCAGTACCACCACAGTGTTTCACTCCATCAGTACTACCACAGTGTGCCCCTCCATCAGAAACACCACAGTGTGTTCCTCCATCGGTATCACCACAGTGTGTCACTCCATCAGTACCACCACAGTGTGTCACTCTATCAGCACAACCACAGTGTGTCACTCCATCAGTACCAGCACAGTATGTCCCTCCATCAGTACCACCACAGTGTGTCACTGCGTCAGTGCTGCCCCATTTTTATACCTCCATCAGTACTATCTCACTGTGTGTCACTCCATCAGTGGACGGAGAGAGGGCAGCCCAGAGAGGGGCAATATAGAGCGTAGGAGAGAGAGTAACAGTTCAGAGAGAGTGACAGCAGTAGGGATGGAGGGAGAGTGAAAGGGACGAGGGAGAGGTGCTGCATCATTCGCCGTTTTACTTAGGTTTAGGACAATTCTGAGGCGGCAATGTTTCTGTTCTCTGAGTGTCGTGAGTCTTTGGGTCGTTCCTCCTCAGAGGTGATGAAGGCAGAGAGTATTGTTGTCCCATGGTACAGTCAGTTCTATTCCAGGAAAGCAGGGAGTGAATAGTTACCTGGGTCAGCGGGAGTGTGGGGTTGAGGTTACAGTCAGTTAAGCCGCGATCATATTGAGTGGTGAAGCAGAGTGGACGGGTGGGGGGGGGCATTTTAGTCCGAGGTGATCTGTTGAACTAATTCCTCAACCTGTGGACAAAGGTCGCCCAGACCAGTCCCCCTTCAAACTGGGCATCAGAAGCCATGAGAGGGTCCCTGGAATTTGGCATTGCCTTGCTGAGTGAAACGGACTGAAGGAAATCAGACAGACAACATGAGGTGGAGAGTTGGATCTGATGGAGTTTTAAACAATATCCCCTTTACTGGAACAATGCCGCCGCTCCCAATTTCCATCCCACAGTATCTATCGCCACAATTCCAGTCATTGGAGTTTCTCAATCAATTTCCCGAATGAATCACTACCTGTTTGTCTCAGCGGGGATTTCACTCGGCTAATGTCATCTTTTTGCGAATCATTTCAAAATCTCTATTTTTAAACACTGTTGAAACTTCTCTGTCCCGGTGGAGACGGATAATCGTATAAAATCGCCAGGAATATTCTGCCCCAGCATTTCATTCCGAGTCGTTACCGGTAGCTCACGGGACACGTCACTGGGCAGAGAAAATGGGGGGAAAGTTTTGGGAATATTGGCGTGTGGAGAAAATCTTGTACGTGATCACTGCTGCCGTTGGAGTCCCTGGTAAGTGATCAGAACAATTCAATTGTTTTAACTCCGTGTGTTAACTGGTTCTGATTATGTTATAAGTTCCAAACTGATTATCGTTGTCCAAGAATATGTGAAGAATATCAATCCTCTGAGTGAAATATTATTGAATTAACGCTGTGATTTTTCTTATTTTCAGACAGCTGAAACTAACCATCTTTTTCTCTCACTGCTGACGGGAGACACTAGAATGTCGTTCTTGCCTTCATTGGCACCTTGCCCAGAGTTATCCCAGTGCTCCGGATGGGCAGGCAGCTCTCTGGCACGGTGTGACTGGGAGAGAGGGGTTCACATTGTGAAGTTCACTGTGACTGAGTTATTGATCAGAATGAACACCCGCTCCCGTGGACACTGTGCCTCACGGTGGAGTGTTTCACAGTCGGATTCCACCGCCTGTTGGTCAATAATTGGATCGATCTCCTAAAGCAGTGGCCGCGGATCTACCGGAGTGTGTGTGTGTGTGTTGTTACTGAACTGAACTTACTGTGTTGAGTGAATCCATTAACGGACCCACTCTGCTGCCGGATTCTAAGTTATCCCTGCCTTCCCTCTGGAACCCTCCTCGTCCCCAGCAGATGCCGATTTCCCAGAGCCCTGGTTAAACGCGGCCGGTCACGGTTAAGTCTGTGAAACCGGCCCCATCAGAGACTGTGAGCAGCAGGGTTCACTATACGAAGGACCATTGCGCCTATTGTAGGGGTTGGCTGCTAATTCCCTCCCCGCCATTTACCCCGCCCGCCCATCGCCTTATCTCTTCTCCCCGGAAGCAGGCAGGCAGGCAGGCTGGGCACAGTCGGAGCCGGCTCTGACACTTTTAAACTTGCAGCAGCCGCGCACGGACTCCAACACTCCTGATCTTGAGCTGAAAGTCGAGCCGGTGTTCAGCCCCGGAGACCGTGTTGAGTAAATGCCCAGTGGCCGTTCCCTTCTCTTTCCGCAGTGAATTTAGTGGCGATTGTGATCCTTTCCCGGGGAAAGTGCGGCCTCTTCACCTGCACCACTCCCTACCTGGTGGCCATGGCAGCGGCCGATCTACTTACCGTCATCACCGAGGTCATTTTGTTTCAGCTCCGATATCATTACTTTTATTGGAGTTTCCTGGCCATCTACCCTGTGTGCAGTGTTATCGATGTACTGAGGTATACAGCTACATATTGTTCTGTCTGGTTCATCGTCGCTTTCACCTTTGATCAGTTTGTTGCCATTT